>CAOJBI014010225.1:0-11394 GCA_948277035.1 Euphorbia corollata
TCCTGGTAGAGCTGAACCAGGTGGCGACTTTGAGTTATTTAAATGAAGTTTAAAACATTGTTTTTACTTCAAACCAAATTTTGTGATGTTGTCTTCTCGCATAACAACCCAGGAGACATTTTCAGTGGAAATTTATCACAGTATATTTTTACCACGTGATTTCACAAATGGCTTTCGACGAATCATATTTTTGTCACATGACCGCGCGCACGATCTCAGGATCAGGCAATAATCAAAACGACACGCCTTCGTGAATGGCACCGAGCCTCATGCCGCCGGCCCTCGCGCTCGCGTCCTTACCCCTCCCGCTCATAATAGGGCCTTCCTTTGTCTGAATGCCCTTCCACCCTTTCTCCATGAGAATTGAGAGAGATTGAGTAAGAAAGGCTACAACAACCTCAATCTCTTCATCCACCGCCTTGGCAAGGTCTTCACTTGATTTTTCTTGGGGAGATACAACAAACTCATCTACCTCCATTACTGCCTTAGCTTTTCCATTGTTAGGAGTCATAGGGGCTTTAACAGCATCTTCAAGGGTTGCTTGAAGGGTGATCATGCAGCGAGATTCAAAGTTGTAAACATCATTGAAGATTTCAGACCCGGGCCATATTTTCCCTCCATGCTCGATCGGCTCAGGCTGTCCCTTGTAAGGAAATTGTCCCCGATTACACACACTGACCATAATACAAAAGGCAGGCACCTTGTGCTTGTAAATCTTATAGCAGGGAGGATTGAAGCCTAGCCCAAAGCGGGGAACAAGATGCTTAGGATCGATCACTTCTAGGACCCCCTAATGATACTTGCCAAGGCCTTTTCTGGGGATGTAGTCGAAGCATTTCATTAATTTTCCCATATTCTCGGAAACATGCAGATAGCCAATCGGTGTCTTCTTTTTAGTCTGCGTGACCATGGCAACTCAAATGCCTGATTCTTTCTCTTCAAAAGCAGCTACTACAAGAATAGACTCCTCGTCTACCTCAATTGTTATCACCTTGCCATGGTGATACATCTTAATTTTCTAGTGTAGAGTGGAAGCAACGACTCCTATGGAGTGAATCCATCACCTACCTAAAAGGAGGGAGTAGGTAACCGGGATATCCAAGATCGAGAATGTTACTTTGGTCTTCACTTCCTCCACCATCACGTTTGCCTCAAAAGTCCCCACAACCCCACGCTTGGTGTCATCATAAGCACAAATAATTGTTCTTAATTTAGCAAGCATAGATTCATTGAGGCCCAAATTTGGAAGAACTTTCAGAGGACACAAATTAAACGTTGAGCCATCGTCCACCATAACATACGGGATTTCTCTGCCAAAAATCTAGACCCTGATGAAGAGTGCCTTGTTGTGTTTGTAGAATTCTGGGGGCAAATTCGACCAGTCAAAGATAACTACCCCAGTCTTTTCTTTCAAAGGAAAACCCTACCCAATTGCGGTGCACATCTCCACAACTGAAGTAGTTGGAGTAGCATCCATTTCCAAAAGCTTCTCAATCAGTCCTCTTCAGTGGGCTTCGGATAGTGTAAGAAATTGCCAAACGCTAAACCTGGCTTGAGTGTTTTTGAGTTGGTTCATAAGAGAGTCTACTTCCAAAATGGCCTCATCAATTTGAGGAGGAGGAGGAGGATCTGATGGATTATGTATGACATTTCGGCCTAAAGCTTTCAGGTGAGCTTGTTCAACTTCCAGCGATTCATAAACTCTTCCACTACGAGTCACCCTTAGCATCCCATTTTCCAAGACCCTAGTTTCCATGGTAGTTTAGATTGGATAGCTCGGCACTGGGTGTAGAAGAAAGACATCTTGCAGTTCATAGTTATCGAGATCAATGGGTTCTACGTCAATTGGCTCCATGTCAATAGGCCCTAGCTTCTCTTTCCTTGGGATAGCGATTTTCCCCCTTTTGCTGAATTTTAAAGTATAATTATCGATATCAATCAGAACAGCTATCTCACCTTTGACAGAACTTATTGCCTTAGCTTCCTCTTCGGAGATCTCAGTAAGTGTTGCGGTGGACTTCATCATTTCAACGTCCACTTTATCCCTGGACATTCTGACAGATTCAGCTTCTATAGAGTGCACCCCTAGATTGGACAACATTAGCATCTCAAAAACAAATTTCGAAGGGAGGTCGAACCCAATCACGTTGACTCGACCTCCTCGTGCCAGCATCATATGTTCGATCTCCACTGCTCGATCGAAAAACTCGATGAGATTGGCGAATTCTTCCAGTTCCATATAGTGGTGGTATCTAAAAAGTAACCTATCAATTAGATAGCAGAAAATATTGTAAAGGTGGGTTTGGGATGAATAACGACATGAATCGCCAAACATCTACGGTAATATTCGGCAAATGACTCCCCGAACCTCTGTTAACAATAGTGCAGGTCATTCAAATTGGTCCTAGGCCTCTTGTTGTAGATGAATTGCCTGTGAAAGGCCTGTTATAGCATTCCTTAATCATGCCTCACTATCCTTGGTAGACTCATAAACTAATCAGAGACCATCCTAGCTAGCGAGTAGGGGAATAAGGTAGTTATAGCCCTGTGAACCGTGTCGCCAAATTGTGAACTGATTCACCGGTTTTATACCAAGTTAGACCTCTAATGAAGCCTGATGTGATGGAGTCGCCACTTAATGAAATTTTTACAAGTCAATTAAGAAAACCCTAAAAATGTAACCAGAGATGGGTTCGGGGAACATGTCAAGACTTATATTTTGGACTAATGTAATGCCGGTGAAAAAAATGGCTTTTTAGTTATTTGACTTGAGACCCATAATTAATTACAAATCGGCCTACATATCCCATGTTGAATAGGGAAATCAAAGTCAATGTAGTTCGAAGAACGCCTATTGAAAGAGAAATGATGCTTTATGCATGAATGAATGCTATTTTAGCCAAGTTGGGTTTATTTTACCAAATTAGTTTATAGACTTTAAGTCTGAATGCTTCTTTTGAAGGCTTATGAATGTTTGAATGCTTCCTTTGAAGGCTTATGAATGCACCTAAATCAATTTTAGGGTTTAGTTTAAGTGAAAGCGACTTTATGTCGAAAGCAGATTAATTGGTGGATGCTTCTATTGAAGGCTTATGAATGCACCTAAATTCATTTTAGGGTTTAATTTGAAAAAGAACGACTTTATGTCGAAAGATTGATTATTTAGTCCCAATTTAAGATTTCCTTAATTGACCAATTTTTGGTGAAAAGAATGTTCCTTTAGGAACAGAGATGAAGTGAATGTAGATGAAAAGAATGTTCCTTCAGGAACAGAGATGAAGAGAATGTAGATGAAAAGGGTAAAGAATTATACCTTGTTTGCCTTTGTTCCACTCCTCAAATCCAGATTAATTCAATTAATTTTTAGTTAAAGTGGAAATTTAATCGGGCAGTAATTTAATATATAAAAAAATGACTCGAGGGTTGACAGATAGAAAGTTTCGAAAGGATCGAATAAAAGACTTAGAGAGAGAAGACTTATTCACCGAAAAGTCTGGGACCCTGAACAATGAGCTGGAGGGGGCTATTTATAGGCAAAAATGGGTAGAAGGGGGCAAATTCGGAATTTCCGGCACCGAGCGCCGATTCTGGCGCCCGAGCGCCGGTTCTGGCCCCCGGACACCGGCTCCCAGTTCCACTAGGGCACGCCTTTCGGTCGGGGTTTTTCCATTTTTTGGATTTTTCGGGAGTTTCGGACCTCCGAAAAGGATTCCGGGACCACCTCCGCGATCCTCGTTCCGTTGCGGACGTTTTGAATATTGACATACTTTTGGAGACTTTTACTGGAGCTTAGCTTATTTGGAGAAAGCAGATCGGGGTTTTAGCTTGCTGCGTTTCAACTGTTCGGATTTTCATGAAAGAGTAGAGTTTTCCGAGTCGAAATGGCCCAACGGTCAATGCTAGATGCTAATGCCTCTAGCCCTACCCTATCGAGGCCTAATTCGGCCATTTAGACCTTCAAAACTGCGTTTTAATTATTTTATGGGCTTAATGGCAATTTCTTCGACTGAATTTTCGAGCCGAAAAATCGAGTATTCACAAGCCCGATCCGATAATCTTTGCACCCTTGTCAATGCCTCAAAATGAATCACATGAAAAGTAGAAGATTTGGTGCATAATGGATGGGGATTCCAGTTAGGATGAAGCATAGTTCTTAAAATCATGGAGGGGAAAAGCTTCTAACCGAGCTTGTAGCGTCCGCAGCGGTGTTTGCACCGAAATCTCTAGAAGAATTTGCTCTAGCAAGAACTACTTGACAATCCTCTTCCCTAGCCCTCTTGAAGCGATGAAACACCATTTTTGGGTCCATTCTTGAGTTAACCATACTCACCCTATTCTCAAATTTAGGCAGTGGGTTAGTCACGGTGCTTGGTTTCAAAGCTGGAGGATGAATCTTCTTATCACTTACGAGCTTCTGGATGCTCTTGAGAAGGAGCTTGCAATTGTTGGTGTGATGGCCATGAGCTACATGATAAGTGCAGAAATCAATCCACTCATTTGGCTTTGGTGGAGTATAGGGTTTAATACTATCCAAGAGCTTGAGTTCGCAAAGCTTAGCGAACATCTGAGTAAGAGTGAGGACATAAAGAAATATGCCATGGCTATTTGTATTTGTGGCCCTAACAGTTGATACCTATGCAGGCTGCACGACATGAATGGCAGCTTATGCGCTAGCCTGCTTAGGCTTGGTAGGAGTAGAAGCTGAGGCGGAACTATCAAAGTTCTTTTTATACCATGTCTTGCATTAGTTTATGGCAGAAGTATGCTCAATCCCATGGATCCTTTCTAACTTCTCAGCTTTCACATGAACATCATTGTAGCTTGAGTATTCATTTGCCCCTAAATGTAGCTTGTAGAACGGGAGTGCTCCATCTAACAGCTTGACAATCATCTTAGAGAGGCTAAGCCTATCTTTCAAAAGGACTTGCATGGCCATCCAGTGACCATCATATATTTTGAAAGGCTCTCCTGGCTTTTGCTTAACAGCTTCCAAATTTTGAATGGTTGTCTTCATTTGGCTATTGAACCCGTATTGCTCGATAAATGCCTCGGATAAACTCCCCCAATCCTTGGCTATTTTTGCAAGTAGATTGTTAAACCATTCATCAGCTGGCACCCCTAGGGTAGTAATGAACATCTTGGCTAAGATCTTGTCACTTAATTTCCTAGCCCTCATCACTGTTTGATAGTTCTTGATATGAGAACGGGGTTCCCCCACTCCTTTATACCTCTTAAGCTCAGGCATCATGAAGTTGTCTAGAATCACGTCTTCATCCTTCACCTAAGTAGAAAATTGGGGGTACGACGTAGGAGGGTTAGCATGCATGGTGAGAAACTACTGTCGTAGATGTGCCATTTCAGGAGATAGACCTGGAGGGACAATCCTTTCTACCCCTTTAGTATAAGCCTCGAGATGTTGATTTTAAGGTTGGTAGGGGTGTTGGGGATAAGAAGTGCCCCTTGGCAAAACTAAGAATTGAGGGACTGATTGAGGCTGAGGGTAAGCCTGGAATTGGTTTGCAAAGGTAATGGCCTCTGAAGCCGAGCCTAGATAAAGTGGTGCTCGGTGAATAGGCGTGGTCAAGGATTGAGAAGCAAATCCTTGAGTGGTAGTCATGTTTGATGGAGAGAAAAGTGGGATAGTGCTTGCAAAAGGTCAGATAGCTATAGGACGCACTGCACTCCTTGAAACCCCCGACTAAAAAGGATCCGATACTGCTTGCCCTGAAAACCCAAACTGAAAAGTAACTGAAGAGTTCTGAAATAGACGGCTCTAAAAAGCTGACTGTTGACCTGACTGAAACTGCCCAAACTGCCCGGTTCCTGCAATCAACTAATACTAATTCATCTGACTCAACACTGGACCTGAATTAGCTTGGAAAGTAGGGGCATGACCTTAACTAAGTGCTGGGCAGACCCTGACTAGCCCTAACTGAAGTTGAGCCTCTCCTTGAGTTTGATGCTGACCCATAACCTGAGACGGCAATTCTATTTTTTAGACCCTATCTGAATTCCTCTCTTCGGCTAGTAGAGCCCGCATAGAGTTCTAGAGGATAGTTTGGAACTAAGTGCTAGATAGCATATGGGAGATAACGGCTTCAATGTCATTGCCATTCCTTGCCTGAGTTCCCCCTCCCAAATTAGGGTCTAGTAATTGCTGCTCATTAGGCTGACTAAGATCTTCTATAGGATTAACCATGATGTTTATTGAGAAAGACAAAATTGACTTATCACTGTCTGAATCGGACCCCTCACTCGAATCAATGCACGGAATTCCTTCTACCTCAACCACTTTTGGAGACAAACAGACGAGACAATCTTTGGGTCTTTCCCACGCTGAGGTCAATCAAAGATGAATTAAGACATGATGTCCTGATGTTTTATGACAGTTCCTAATAGGTTCTTTGGACACTTATGAAGCAATACGGTGATTCCCAAATCGAGGAATTAAGGTCAAGAAGAATCGGTGTGATTCTTCAAAAGAGATGGTTTCTCAAGTGGTCATGTGTTTAGTTTGAAATGCGGGTTGAGGTGGTAATGCCCTACCACGGTAACAAACCTATGATACAACAGACATTGAGATGGTTATTTTTTGGGTAAACAATATGTTGTACCGTTATGATATATGAAACAATGAATGAATTGGTGTATGTTGTTTGTTTATGGCCATCTATGTGGTAAACCAAATGAATGAGTTGAGTCCAGCCAAGACTCAATTTCGGTAGAGCTTCGCATACCTATTGGGCATCGTTCATGTGGATATGCCTTGATGGCACGTTTCCCTAAGGTGACGTGACCTCAAACATCTCTAAGGGATAATACCGATAAGGTATTTTATGATATTTAGGGGTTTCATCATGACTTACAATAATATGATACTTCACAGATGTCCTAAAACCCAAACTAATAAAAGAATGAATGTGTGTAGGTTAGTGTCTGCACAAAAGAATGTGGTTAGTATGGTATACATGGTGTGAGTACTATCCTAAATATGTACATATGAATGGTGGAAAGCGATTAAACACATAGCACGTAGCATGCATGCAATAATATACATTCTTCAACCATACGACTCCCGCGAAATAAAGGTTAGGCTCTAAATCTAGGCTTGGGTCTCCTTGATACCATGAGGATGCCAAGGGGCAAACCTGCATAAATCACATAGAGACATTTTGGTACACCCTAAGGGAAGTTGCTATAGCGATCCTATATGAGTTCGGTCAAAAGGTTGCTGATGTAGAAGGTTCTTGTTGCACGACGATACACTCCAAGCCTCTCCCCAAATAAGTGTGAATGAGGGACGTACATGTGCTATGGAAACAAGTGATCCACTCACTAGGTATCCTTGATTCCCTTAAGGCACAAGTGATACTTTCGTGAGCTTCTTGCTTAACAGTCGACACCCTAGTCTCAAGGCTAAGCCATCTAATATGAATGCATGCAAGAAATATTATAAAGGTGGATCAACTCATTTAACGACATCTTTCAATACTCATCAAAAGTCTTTTAAACTTTCAAGTTTAGAAACAAGTCCCCAACGGAGTCACTATTGTGAACGGACGACATTTGACCCGCACGGTTGCCACAAGGCACCGGCCTCGTGACATGGGCCATAGGGTTTTTCGTGGAAATCGGTTGAAAGAAATGAGTGAAAGTAATAAAAGACTCGAGGCCTAAATCTCTAGCCTATGTTACAGAGTCGCCACCCTGATCAGCTCTTCTGGGAAATTCAGTACAGCTTCGATCCGTTAGGCCTAAACTGCACCATAGTACAGAGATTTGGGTCCGGATGAGTTACCTACTTAATCGTTATTTGAGTCTAATTACATATGTGTGACCACCTTTATGATATCTCTAATTATTCTAATCATTTTCGGTTTAATATTAACATTTTATAACATACACGGGCGGAAAGCGATAAATAAATAAAGTGTGATAAGTAAACACGTAGGAATTGAAATACACCTGTTATAAGGGGAATAAATACATACGGGGAATGGGGGTACAAATGGTCCTAAATACAAAAGATCTACAAATACAACCCGAAGGAAAATAAAACCTAACATACATCTAACCTAAATCTAGATGCATCCATAAAGGTTAGCACGAGATATATCACACCACAAACAAATGTTAGTAAACCAAACAAGACTCGGTTAGATAACATAAGTCAGATTAGGTTGATGATTTAAATCGCGTGTTGAATAGATTTAAAACAAGGAAATTCAACTTTCCCGCGTGCTTTTCTTATAAAATGGTTGGTTTTAGACTCGATTCTTGCTCAATTTTATTAGTGAAAATACCACATTGTATAGAGTTAGGTCTGATGTTAGGGAAGATGTGTTTACCGTCGTGGGGGTACCCTAAAACAGTATGAAAATGCGATAAACTAGGTAAAATGGGCCAAAAATGATACAAATGGGCCCAAATGTGGTAAAAAAAATGACCCAAAACAGCTAAAAATAGCTGAAAATGGCCCGAAAATGCTAAAAAAGGGCCCAAATAGGATTTGCCAAGGACCCGATCCGGTTTGGACCGGGTCGGTCGGTACCGACGGGTCGACATCGACGGCGGTACCATCGGTACCGATCGGCACCGACTGATCGTTACCAATCGATCGGTCGGTACCGACCGACAAGGTGTCGATCCCGACCATAATGATCAGTACCGACGACCTCTTCGGGGTAGAAATGAATTTTTTCAAAAAAATTCCAAATTAACACCCCAAGCACCTAGAGACGCCATAGAATTGATCATCCTCAATCCGATTTTGGTTCCAATCTTCAAGAAAATGAGCTTCTCTCTCTAGAATCCTCCCCTCTCTCTAACTCTCCCTTCATCTTTTTCTTTTTTTCTTTCAAAAGGTCCCCCTTCTCCCTAATTTTTTGGGTTTTTATATCTTGGGGTAATGGGCTTTAACTGAAGCCCTTTCCCATATAAATTGAGGTGGGCCTTTTTTATGGAAAGGTGGGTGATGTAGAGATTTATAATAATTGGGATGGCTCTATTTTGGTATTTCAGATTTTGGAGATCTTTTCTAAAACCTCTTCTGGCTCCCAAAAAATACTCAATAAATTCAAAAAAGAGCAGTGATAAATGTTTTTCATCATCGTTTATGAGCGAGACAAAATCTCGTGCTCACATCCACTACCAAAGGCATTTTCGGACACTACGCTAGGGTCATTGTTGATGTGGATTTTTCTAATCCACAACCGCCAACAATAATGGTTGAAAGGGAAGGTAATGAAATATGGATTGATCTGTTGTTCGAGAATCTGCCTGCATTTTGCAAATTATGTAGCTCTATCGGACATAAGCCTTATGATCGTAGAAGGATAAAGAAATCTAGTGCAAAGGTTTTTGATAATCCTGCTCGAAATAGGAAATATAAGCAACAAGAGAATATTAAGCACCTGTTAATAACGATGATCGCTTAAACGATCCATTGGTTAGTGAACCGAAGCTACAGTAGAGAAATTTGGAGGAAAGACTTAGGGTTAATGTCCCGAAATGAAGAATATTTTAGAATATTGAGGAGATTCTCAAGGATAAAACTGATAAAGATAGTTGGTTGATGCTGCTTCCGGAGAGAAGAATGCTTCAGAGGACAGTGTTTCAACGGATCGTGAAGAAATGGAGATGGATAGTCGAGAAGTGGCTATTCATGCTCAACTAACAATAGTTGAGGGTATCGAGGTAGACCTTCCTTGTCTTGATATAGTTGCTCATATCTCGTTAGTACAAGAACGAGTGGAGAATTTTGAGGGGCTGAATTTAGAATTACAAATTATCATATCTCGTTGTCACTCCTTTTGATTCGAACACAAATTTTTTAAACTGAGCTGATTTGGCAAAGGAGGAGGATGATTCTTGGGAAACAGTCAAGAGAAAGAAGAAAACTAGTCGAAGAAGTTTTAACACCGAATGCGCGTATGAAAGCTCTTAGACTTCCAAAAGCACTAGCTCTAACTCTACTGGAAGTGAGTCTACATGCAATATGATTGTGGATCATAATCGTACCACATCTAATTGGAAGCTGTTCTCGGTCCAAAAAAAGAAAAACTTAACGGTTGTAATGAGGGAGCAAGTTCAGCGTCACTGTAGGAAACCAGACAAATATTCTCCTACATAAGGAGTTTATTAGTTATTCTATTGGTTCATTTTAGAAATTGCTTGCTACCTTTATTGGTTTTTATTTTTCTTTTCTTTTCTATTTTATGTTTTTTCTTTTTTATTTAATAAAATTTGAATTAGATTTACTAGTCTCAACTTCTTTAAAAAAATACTATAAAAAATATGAAAATTTGAGTTAATTTCAAAGATTTTAGTTTTACAACAAGTGGAATTATATAAATTCCACATAGTTTTTAGAATTTAATTATATCATGATGAATTTCTTGAAATTCAAATTCCAAGAATTACAAATTCAAGTTTATACATCCTGGAATAAAAAATGCATTCCATAAATTTTGATGAAATTAATTTTGTTCAAGCAATAAAATATTTTAATTCAAATAAATATTTAATCACTTGCATAAAAAATTAAAAATCAGGTTAAAATGAATTGGATGTGACTCAATTGATACACATCTCAAAATAAAGGTGCAAGGTCATAAATTCGAAATCTTATCTTTTCAAAAAATCCATATTTTATACCTATGGAGACTTTAAGAGACCATTTGAGCTGCTGATCGATGCTCCTATTAAAGGAATATCGGTAGAATTCGGGGAAAATTTGAAAATTTTGATCGTGATTTATCAAAACAAATGGGGCTAAAATCTTCATAAATTCTTCAAAGAAGTCATATTCAAGATAACTCTATAATTTTAGGGAAATTGTAAAAAATATACTGTTTCTGAAACTTATTTACAAATTTACCTTCTAAATAAACATTTTACGTTATATAACCTTTTTAAGTTTACAATTTTTCTCAATACGCTCCTATGCGAAACTGATATATAACTGGTATGTAACTGGTATATAACTGGTAAATGCTTCTTTCTCTCTGTTTATTTGGTCATTCTGCATAATTTCTCAGCCTTCGGGTCCTTCTTAGTACCAAACCATGAACAAAGCCACAACAGAGGCATTGGCACAGTTGCATATGGACAACACTAAACAACAATATATGGACCCGGAGATTTAAAATATTATTCTCAGATGGCCGCCGGAATTGAGCATTAGGTGAAAAAGCGAGCAAAGGAGCTCAAGGTTCTGTTCAGAAAAGGGGTGAAGATCGTCAGAAAGTTCAGCAAAAAAGGATGGAACAAAGTCAAGCTTATGAAGCGTTGATTAGGTTTCGATTATCTTCTCTTATTTGATTTGTTTCTCTGAGATTTGCAACGATCATTTATAGGAAATGATTTTAATGTAAAAAATTGGAGTTCAAGTTG
>CAOJBI014012253.1:0-12147 GCA_948277035.1 Euphorbia corollata
TATATCAGCCCGAGCCACCTGTTATGCAAGATGAGGAATGGCTTCCCGAAAACTTTATCATGCCTAACATAGAGAAGGATCAAGGAGAAGGAGATCCCAGATCACACCTGGAAAACAATCACACGGTGATGAAAGCACGTCATATTAGCGATAGGATGATGGCCAAAATGTTCATCACCACATTGGGAAAGCCAGCCAATGAGTGGTACAAAAACCTCCCTTGTGAAGTTGCTTATGATTGGAAGTGATTATCAATAGTCTTTGCTGAGCAGTATGTTTTTAATGCATAAATGAAGACCACAATGCTTTTAGTGTAGCAACCGGGTGAACTGTTGAAGCCATGTTATAGTAGGCGGATGGCAACCCAAGTGCTATTGAAAGACCGACTCAGCTTCTCGAAATGATCGTAATGCTCTTGGATGGAGCACTACCGACGTACAGAAGAAAGTTGGGAGCTGATAATTTCACTATTTATAATGAGGTTTAAGAGAAGGCCGAAAAATTAGAGAGGATCGAGTCCATGACTGGTAATGATAATCCAAATTACATTGATATTTTTTATTATAATGGTAATCATGCTTCTGTAAATGCAATGTTTGATTCTGCTATCATGCTTAACTCTATGAGCATAGGAGGTACTAGAAGTGCTAGTGTTGATGATATGGCATGTGCTGAAATGGAGAACTGTACTTCTAATATTGTTTTGTTATGTAATGATTTGATTAAGGTGGATTTAGATAGTGAAAATGCACATTCTACTGTTTCTAATTCCAACCTTAATGCTGCTATTTTTCAGAATGATCTGAGTTTGATAAACTTTCTATATCGAGTAATAGTTTATGCGATAATGATTTTTCCTTTGTTAATTCTAATTGAAAGTTTAAGTAGCCTCTTAGATTGACAGTTCTTATTATCATCGTTGCACTTTTGTTATTCTGTATAATAATTTGTTTAATGTTTTCTGATTTCAGGTGCTCTGGTTTTACTGTTGTGCAACTTAACTGTATGTCAAGTTGTGCCACTAATAGCCCGAAATGGTGATTACCCTATTGTGCATAAAAGGATATTCCTTGGCAGTTTAATGAACTTGGTAGAGTAGTTAAAGCCAAAGGTGGAGATTGTTGAGCCTAAAGTGAGTTGGCTTCAGCTTTGTTATAAGCCCACATTCAAGCCTACTTATGCAAAGCCCTGATCCCTTACCAATTTGTTAACCTAGCTATTTAAATGCCCCTTTTGCTCCTGTGTGCATTCTCTTCTTCTTGCGCCTCTCTTTGCTCCCTTAAAACTGAAATCTTTTTTGCTTTGTTGAATCACGAAGTCATCTACTCGGTTTGAACTCGAAGCTTCCTTGGCACGTGATCTCTGCAAGTGGGAGTTGATTCTATTGCGAGACGGTTACTAATTTCTATATAAAAGGGGGAAGAGAGGAGCCATTTGATCGTATGCTTGTTGATTTCGTTTCTTTAGGGTTAAATGTTAGTTCTCTTTGGTGTTTGGCCTTGATTATGAGCTATGTTATTCACTTCTCCATTCCTGTAAAGCTTCAATAGTTTCAGTTTATTGTTGCGTGTTTCTTGAGAGATACTGGATATTTGGCTGTAATATATACCTTGGCTGACTTTGCCATTTATTAATCTATCGGAGATCCTCTTTGCACGGTACACGTACCTTAATAATCGGTAGTTGTATATCCGATTAGAGAGAAGCACCTTAAAAATCTTGTATTCTTTATGTTTCCGCTGGTTGAATGTTTAATTTTCTGTTTTAATCGTAGTCTGGAAATTTGAGATTTTGGGAATAAATCCCAAGAACTCCATTAGGCTCCACTCTTATCAACTAGACATGGCCAAATCAAACTGGAACCGGGTGAACCGGACCGGACCGGTCAAAACCGAGTCAAAACCGGACCGGAACCGGACCGGAACTGGCGGTTCAAAGGTAAATAAGGTTTAGGTTTAGGTTTAGGTTTATAGAAGTGTAGAACCGGAGAACCGGCGATTCGAACCGGATGTTCAAACCGACGGTTCAAACCGGTGATTAAACTTAAAAAATTAAATTAAAAATTTTAATTAAATGACATTGTAATCCTTAATAATTTTTGTAAATATAAGTTATGTTATTAACAATAAAATAATTTATATTTAAAATGTTAATATATTAAAAACAATTTATATTTAAAACCTTATACTAATTAAAATAAAAAATATATGTTCTAAACTTAAATTATAAGATTCCCAAATTTAAAAGTTTGTGTTTTTCCAATATAAATACACAATAAATGTTAATCCATGAAAAATTTGAAATATTATTTAATGTAAACGTCTTTTATTTTATCTTTTTACCAATTTTTTTATTTTTTCTTTAATGTAAGTTTGTCTTTTGTAAAAAAATAAAAAACAAAATCCTGCTCAAAGTGACTAACCAATACTAATGTTAACGTGAATCAAACCAAAATTATAAAATTAACGTTAATTAAAATTTAAAATAAAAATGTAACATATAACAAGGTTTGAACCGAAACCAGAACCGGAACTGGGTCAAAACCGGTCAAAACCTTGTCCAAACCGGAACCGGAACCGGCGGTTACGAACTGAAACCGGAACCGGCGGTTCCATCCTATATAAAGTTTAGGTTTATGTTCATGAAAACTACGAACCGGAACCGGTGGTTCTGAAACCGGAACCGTGACCATGTCTATATCAACAGATATATTCTATATAACTGAACTTATTTCAGCGTCTATGGATAACTATTCCAGTGTTGAACCGAACTGAAGTCATTACTAATTTGACACTTTAACCTCGTTGAGGTGGCATGTTGCGATGCCATTCAGCAACATAAGTGAAATGAAAGATGAATATAATATGTTTCATCATAGAAGATTCAACAATTCTTAATACAACTAGTACAATTATCATAATACAAGTTCAATTTTTTTCTACACCTTGATATAATAAGGTGAAAGTTTGAAGAATTGAATGGTTAAGTCAACTAGTCTAGCTAGCATGTATAAATTAGGTACAAATCGGACTTCATTCTACACAAAGTGTTCTTCTTTTTACCTTCTAATAGCCTCGGCTGACACTATGACTATGCTATCCTCCATTTGTTTCAATCAAAGAGTCCTTCAATATGCCATATATCAACTAAAAAGTCAACCATTTCCTGCATTATCCAACATCAAATCCATTTTTCACATCAACATTTGTTCCAAGATCACAACCAAAACTCCATTCAATGGTCCAATCGATCTCCAATGAAAGACGACTATTGATCTATCGACACATTGAGCCATAAAGTTATTGAAAAAAATTATACGTATAATTCCCATTAATGATAATTATTAAAAGCAGTCATCCCAACGTGACAACATAACCATTCAACATATTATAGTCGCTATTACGTATATTCGACCATTGCCATAAATGACGAGATTTAACTATGGACTCAAGCCAAGTAAAAGTCTTAAAGATGCCAAGTTAACCACATTAATACCTTGCTAGCAATAGAAACGCCTCAAACTTTATTTTGTGATATTCGATGGATTAATATATTTTTGTTAGTTTTTCATTGTGCCAATCCCAATAGAAGAACATTGAAATATAATTACACTCAATAAGGATATTTTTGTTGCTGACATGACATTAATGTATCTAACATGGTGTGACTTAGAAATCTAACATGACGGGATTTCAAATCTAACATGACTTAACCAATTTAGCAAAGTAATACCATGCCCATTTTCAGGTATAGATTTGGTTGATAATTCATAATATTAGTTTTAGAGTTTCGACATCAATTCAAGTGGTACCATTACTAATTTTCAAAATATTTCAAGTTTGAAGAAGCTTACTGGTAAAGGAATAGGCTCGGAGAATGGTTCATTAGTCGACAGCAATTCTTCATAAGTTGTTGACCAGCTGCAGAAAATGAAACTTCAAGTTATACACCACAGAAACATGAGTTCTTGAAAAAAATAATTCCCTGAACATCATCAAATAACGTTTCAAATGCATCAGCAATAGCATATTACTGTCAAATGTTGAGTTTGGGGCAGATAATATTGATTGATTACAAATTTAGATTTCGACATATTTTAATGAAGTATATGTGGTTTAATTCATCACTTTCAAACAAGAGTAGGGACAAGCCTTACCAAAATATGCGCAAAGCATACAACTTCAAACTTTGCAAATCTAGGAGTTACATAAGCAAATATGCCTTCTTCAATAGTTTAATTTCTCTGATTAAAACATAAAATTGTGTCTCTGTCTGTAGCAAGTAGCAAGAATTGTCTTTGTCCATGACAACATTCTTGACTTAAAATATGAAATACGTACAAGTGATTTTTGCTAGAGCAATCAATATTTACTTATCTTCATCAATTAAGATTTTGAGGTATGCCTAATCAGACAATGAAATGAATCCAAAAATAATATAGCACATTTCTCATTTATCAACAAATATCAGCAAAAGCCTTTCAACTAGAGACTTATTGGAAAGTAGGCCTATCATTCCATATAAGGAAATGACTTTATTAAAAGAATGATAGTTTTTGTAACATATTCTACCATAGTTGAGGTAACACGCGATTACACTCACATAGGTTTAGGCAAAATGATCGCATTTGTAAAACCATAAGATTTGTTGACCGTGTCTTTAACCCTCAAAACGTAAGGTGAAATGCATAAACCATCCCGTTACTGTTGGTCTAGTTCTACCAAATCACATGTCTTCAAAATTTCCAATAAATTATTGTACACTTTACATGTGATTGCATAAAAAACACAACATAAACAGAATCCAGCGACAAGGTCACCGCAGTGTTGACCTGGCATCCTAGTAACTCCTCATTTTGGAGTTAAGATTAAACAAATTTATGAGATAAAAACAAAGGAGATATTCACTATTGAAGAATAATTATAATGCAACTTCAGCACTATAGTTAGTTTCGTTTTCCATTCAAATAGTTAAAATGTTTTCAATTTTCAGGCTCAAATTGAATGTTTATGGCTCTGGTAATGTTAATAACCTCGTAGTTGAGGGATCACGTATCATTTCAGCTAGCACAAATATTTTATATTTTTCCCTCCTAGCTCGTCGTCAAAAATTATACTTTTAGGTGCCAACTGAGAAAGGAAATCAGCAGCAATTTAAATGTGGATCTTACGCTATGCTAAATTCTAAAGCAAATATAAGTTTTAAATCATTAACTATAACAGAAGAAAATGGTTAAATTCAGATCTTGCTGTGCTAAAGAAGTAAGAATGTGAAAATTCACTACCTTATAATCGGGTCCTTTTGCATTGTTTTAGATTTCTTGTCTCCTATCCACTTTTTTCTGCTCTCATGCCAAGCAATTGCAGCTTCATTTACAAGTTTGGCAAAATCAGATTAAAACAAAATTACTCGACTGACAGAAAGGGATTGTGAATAATGTGGAGCACATTGCACAGATTTATGTCAAGAGAGTTCAAAGAGAGATAAATTTAACAATATTCAATCTTTCATACCTCCAATTTTTAATGAGATATTAGTCGAAGTTTTTATGACCATACATGCATTAATTCGTAGGAAGTTTTTGCCAAGTTTTAGTACAAGGTACTGAAAATGTTGAACGAGGGAAGTTATATGCCAAATTATAATGAAAAAAGAAACCAGCAGTGCAAGCAATGTCAAAAAGTACATGATTGAAAATGACGCAGAAGCATCCCCAGAGAAAACACTAAATCATGTTCCTCGCATTAATTAGAAAAACATTTGGGAAATGAAATTGTTAGAATGTAACCTTGATTATAATTTATAGGAATATCCTAGTTTTCTTCCATCAATGGAAGTCAAGTAAAAAATTATCAGTTTTTCAGCATGGCATCCCTTCCACCATAGTATAGTTTTACTGTCCTAGTCTTTTACAAAACCGAAATATTCATGCACATTGTAGAAAAATGTTTACAAACTATCAACCATCATGAGTTAAGTGAAAAGGAAGGAAAGAATTGGTCATTTTGGTATTCTGTATTATGTTCAACACCAATGAACTATCTAAGAGTTACGTAATGATATATCATGAGATTTAAGTATTCTAACAATGGCTGAAACACTGAATCTTCAGTCTGAAATTTTAAGGTTTGCTATATATATTCCTCTTTTCGATCAATCAACGATTATATAATCACAACACAAGAAGGTTCTATGAAATACATAATCAAACATTATCAGAAGCTCAATTACATTCAACATGTAAAGAATAAAGATAAGTTAGCACATTTATGTTATTTTAAGATTTAAGAAGAGACTCACCATGATTGATGAACAACGGGGCATTGACACTCGAATCTTTTTCAGCAGGCTTATTTACTGTATCGGGACACTCTACAGATTTCTTCTCATAGGGATGGGAAACTGCAGCACTGACCTCCATCTCTAAACCAAAAGACCATTCCGTTACACAATGACAATGCAGCTGTTGGCAAGCAGTCCTCTTAACTAATTCCGTCACGGTTTTATCGGAAGATACTGCAGTTTGATATGTAACAAAGTTTCCAGAAAAACTGCTCGGCATAAAAGAAGGATCTTCAATGCACTAACTAATAATGAACAAAAAGGAACAAGTGAATATCAATTAAAAACAATAGGCATTTCAGAGCGTTTATATAACCACAGACAAAAGATTCAATTCTGGGTAATACATTACATCACAAAAACAATCAATCAAACCGAAAATTCAGCGCATCAATCGAGTATCACAAAGGGAAAACTGCATTTATTGTGGCTGATTTACCCTCTTTTACAATTGATTGGTAAGAATTCCAGATTTCACACTCTCAATAACCTACTGCGATATATCTACAACTAATTCATGAAAAAACCAAGCATCGGGCTAAAGATTTAATTGAATAAATAAATCCATAAACTGGTACAACCGACAAACCATCTATTACTCTCCAACCAAACAAATTAACAATACAAATAAAGAGGGGTAAAATCTTTTCATTAACAAAATCTAGAAACTTACAAACCAAAAAACACTCACATTTCTCAAAGATCAAGAAAAATCTGGTTCTATAAATTTTAGAAATACAATCCCAACCATCGCCTGATTCAGATCTCAACCTTTACCCAGAATGCCATTTTTTTATTATGTATTCAATGTTTCTATCTTTGTTGTTCGAGAAAATATTCAAGAATCATTCTGAAAAAAGAACTCTTACAAAAATTAAAAAAAAAAACAAGAAGAAGAACAGTAAGAGAGGAATGGGCATACCTAACCTTGTTGAAAATTATCAACAGTTAAATTTGGGTTTAAACTGAATCTAGCGATTTCCTCAAGCTTTCAAGGATCTGGGAATGGAAAGTTTAAACCTTAAGATAAGTGGTGTATTTATATTCAATCAACTTGCTCTGACAAATAATTTCATTAATATAAGTAAATATTTAATTTTTTTTTAATTTTCTTGATGCTTTTTTTTTCTTGTATTTCAATTTTCAGGTAAAAAACATGCTAGCATGAATTTTTATTAATTTTATAATTCGGTCATAAAAAAATATAAACATATTATCAATTTGGTAAAATTAGCTCTGAATTTTAAAATTTTTTTTACAATTTATATACTTTAATATATGAATATTCTACATAATTATTATCTCACTATTATATGAAAATATAAAATAAATATTCATAAATTATGATTTATAATTTTCTTCAAAATTCATATCACATATCAATTTATATAGGTAAAATCAAGAAAAAATTATTTAGCTTTTGTTTTTTAAGAAAATGAATATATAATTTTAAAAGTTAAGAAAAATCTCAGTTTGTAAAATTATTACTTTTAAATGAAAAAGCGACGCCCAGTATATTTAAAATGATAAAAACAAGGCATATTTAAAATTATTATTTTTAAATGAAAAAGTGATGCTTAATATATTTTTACCTTTCTCTTTCGAGCTGACTTGGACATTGTATTTTCATGTGGATAAGGTACAGATTGATTTTCGGATTACCATTATGCCCTTCACCTAACACTTTAAAATTGAAATATGGGTATTTCAGTAATTTCGAAGTTAATAATATATTTCTGCACCACAGATCTTGTGTTGCTTTGTGGTCCCTTTATTGGACGGAATTAAAAGACAAAAAAAAAATTAAAATGATGGTTAAAATCTTTGACATATTGCATCTTAACTTGAAAACAAATTCCATGTTTTTTTAATTTGATAAAAGTAAATTATTTATCTCTCGGTTGTTAAGTGTCATTTGATTGCTTTGATTTTATAAAAATGTCATTTTTAAGATCTTTCTTTCTTAAATTAAAAGTTCACGTAACATTGAGGAAGCAAACTAGTGTATTCTTGTTAAGTTTATGTGGTAACTGATTGTTTTGCAAGTTGGAGGTGGCACCCAGTGTTTAAAGTCAAGTTGACGGGGTAATAATCCATTTGGTCTTATTTACAAAAAAAAAAAAAAAATTCAAATTCACACGGTGCCCTCAAATTTGGTACAAATGGTCATGTGTGATCTCTACTTTTCTTGACTTTCACTATACCCCCTTAAAGTTAGCGAAACCAATATAAAATTTGTCCCAAGGTTGCTGAACTGTACTTGACCGGCAGATTCTGTCGATTTTACCATGAACCACCCACCAATCGGTTTGATTTGATAAGTTAGTCAAACAAATCTAGTACACCAGTAAACTGGTCAAACAAATTTTATACATTTAAATTTGATGACCAAATAAACTATAACTTGTAGATACTAATGTCTTTGCCTTGTGGTTAAGACTGAACTTACGACTTCTAAAAATCTCATGTTCGAGTTACATTTGGAATGGAAGAAAGTTTTTATTTCTATTTAATATAAATGCAATTACAGACATTATTCTTTTCAATTCGGGCCCACAACTTTTAATTGATATTTAATTATAGAATTCATGCACCCAAATTTGTAACGAATTGGCCCTCATTTATTATTTTAATTCAATTTTTAAAAATATTAATTACATTTTTCAAGGGAAATTGTAAAATTGTCGTAGTATTAGATTTGTTATTAATTATGTCCCAAATAATAACATTTATTGGTGTTAGCATGGTCCGCTCAGCTCGATAAAGATATACACTTATTTCGGATTACTGATTTTGACACGAGCCGAATAGAGCCGAATTGTCGTATTAATTTATTTGAAAAATAAAACTCCGAAAAATCGAATTTTAGAAAAGTCTGGTTTCTCAAATCGGGCCAAAAACTAGCAAAATTATCAAAACTCAATCGCGCTCCCCTGATTTGGGGGATCTTGCCTCCCCTAGGTAATTATCCCGTGGGCTAATTACCTCCCCAGTATAAAAGGGGGCTTCCCCCTTCCCATTTGAACAAGTTTAAAATTTGGTTTTCCCCCAGAGCAAAACCAGTCTGTTTTCACCTCTAAACACATCAAAATTTTGTATGTTTAAGGCTTCTTTGATCCAGATCATTTGAGTTCCGATTTGAATCAAGTTTCACACTCAAACTCTTGATTCAAACTCGATAAAAGCTCGTTTAACTTGAGATTATAATCATAACTTGAGCTTAAACTCCCTCAGTCTCAAACATTTTCAATCACTTTTATTTTCATTTTCAACAAAGTTTTACATCAAAAATCAACGATAAATTCGATCCCGAACCGGCTCGCACGTCATCCTGGACAATTGAAAGGTACTGCGGGTAACTGGCTCTAAGCCTAAATTTCAATTACGTTATTTTCTCATATTGCATTGCATGATTGAGTAAAGAACCACTAGAGCTACTTTACTATTTATTTTTCAAAAAAATGCTTTAATTTGTGTGAACAAGCTTGCAGGTAAAGACCGGATATCCCGAATAGAGGGGAAACTCCATCCGTGTACTATGGGAGAACGTGAGTAGACCCTAAACCTTGTGAGAACGTGAGTAGACTTCGCTAGTCCGCCGTTGACATAAAAGCAAAGTAACCAAATGGAGAATAAGGGCGGTAGGCACGATCTAACCGTTTGCTCCCTGTGCTAGTTTTCTATATAATAACAAAATGTAAAACTTATGCATCACATCATGATTGTGTAAAAAGCTAACCACATCTTTATGCAGACATGATATTTATCGAGTGACATTGCATTTTTCTTAAAAATAGGATCCCAACTATTAGAGTCATATCCTGATCACAGAATCACCTCGACTATCAAAGTCACAAATCTGACAATAGGGTCACCGTGACTGTACAAGTCACACTTCCGATTGTAAAAGTCAACCATTTAACCAAAAAGTCAAACTTTTTAAAATTCGACCCTATAGTCACCGTGATTGTAAAAGTCAAACTTTCGAATGTAAAAGTCAACCGTTTGATAAAAAAATCAAACTTTTCAAAATTCGACCCTAGAGTCACCATGACTTTAAAAGTCACACTTCCGACTGTAAAAGTCAATGATTTGACCAAAAAGTCAAACTTTTTCCAATTTCAACCCTAAAGTCTTCGTGACCGTAAAAGTCACATTTACGACTGTAAAAGTCAACCGTTTGATAAAAAAGTTAAACTTTTTCAAAATTCAATCTTAGAGTCACCGTGACTGTAAAAGTCACACTTCTGACTGTGCAAGTCAATTGTTTGACCAAAAAGTCAAACTTTTCTGAAACCGACCACGAGTCATGCTGACTACTATAGTCAAACTTCTGACTACTAAAGTCAATATCCTGACTACAAAAGTCACAATTTCCGACTAATAAAGTCACCTTGGACCAATGAATCAACTTTGACTGACCCAAGAGTCGAGTCAAATTAAACCGATCTCGAGTCATCCCAACTATTAAAGTCATATTTTCAACTTTTGAAGTCAATTTTAGACCAATAAGTCAACCTTGACTGAACCAAGAGTCGAGTCAAATCAAAGCCGACTCCGAGTCATCCCGACTATTAAAGTTAAGTTCTCGACTATTAAAGTTATCTTTGGACCAATGAGACAAGTTAGACCGACCCAAGAGTTGAGTCATATCAAAACCGACACCGATTTGTCCCGACTATTATAATCAAAGCTTCAACTAATAAAGTCACATTGTACCAATGAGTCATTCGGCTAGTAATCTGCATTACTAGACCAAAATATTGAATCATAATTGGTATCAAGACGACTCATAGGTCTCTTGAATACTTTGACTTGAAAAGTTTTAAGGACTTAAGGCATCCATAGAATGAACTTTATGTCTTGAGTCAATCTTTCGAAGAAAGACACTTTGTTCATGCTAGTACTCTATGAAGTACTCAGGCCTCTTGTTTCTTTAAGTATTCCACGAATGCTTGAAATTCCCAACTCTTAAATTCACGATTCATACATTCATACATGCATGCATGCATGCATGCATACATGCATGCATGCATGCATACATACATACATACATACATGCATACATACATACATACATATATACATACATACATACATACATAAATACATACGTATATTCATACGGATGCATCAAAATTAGGGACCAAAGGGTATAAGCCTTGTGTATATTTGCTAACACTTGATCAAATGTGCTTTCAGGTTAGAAGCGCACAAAAGCTCAACTAGAATGTACCACAAGTCCTCAAAAGATCAAATACTCTCTAGTTCTAGTATCTCTCGACGACTTCTTTTTTGAGTCCAAATTAAAAGACGATATGGTGGACATGGAAAAATTTAATGAAAGTTTTCAAATTTCATTAACACCCACGAGTTCTAGAATTATATGAGAAGCGTGGTTGCTTCTAACCCTCAATGAACTTCAAAGTAGGAAGCCGAACTGAATGAATTGAAGACCAAGCTACAACAAAGAGACGATGGTCCCCAAGGTGGATAAGACTTCAAGTTCTTCAATATGATAATGTCTAGATCTCAACAAATATCGGCTGAATGAGTTTGAGGCACTTCCTCCGAAATTTGTCATCCCCTATATAGCTCCATACAATGGCACATGATCTCCTCATGATTTTATTGAAGCCTATCTCAAAATTATGATGGGAATGGCTATACCTAAGGTCCACATTGTGAATCTTTTTCAGACAACACTCCACGATCCTGCTACAGATTGGTATATGAGTTTGCCCTCAAATGTGAAATCGAACTGGGAGAAACTTGGTTTGGCTTTTATTGAGAACTACGCCTTTA
>CAOJBI014014158.1:0-11381 GCA_948277035.1 Euphorbia corollata
ATTCGCTCCTCAAAAGCTTGGTTACTTTGCTGGAATAAGGCCTTTTGTAGGTTTAGATGGTTGTCACTTAAAAACCAATATGGGAGGACATCTTTTATGTGCAATGGCCTTGGATGGAAATGACCAATTGTTCCCAATTGCAATGGCCTGTGTAGATTCTGAATGCAAGAAGTATTGGAAATGGTTCATTCAACTGTTATTTGATTACTATGGCAAGCAATCTGAAACTGGCTGGGTGTTTATGTTAGACCATCAAAAGGTATTAAATTACTCTTTGTTTTGTTTGATATTTTAAAATATGTTGCTACAACTAATAATTATAATGCTATAATTATACAAATTATGATACTTGTTGAATGTGAATTGTGGCATATCGTAACTACTTAAGGGTAGATTTGTGGCATATGTTGTATGGATGGTGATTGTGATTTGTGGCATTTAATTTTCAGTAAGCTCTTACATGGAATTCAGTAGGGAACAAAAAGAAATTTAATTTAGTGCTTGCCATATCGTAACTAGTTAAGGGTAGAATGCCTGATTGTTATTACTCAAACTGAGGAATCTCATTTTTACTCATTGAGCATGAATTAAGATGCTTCTGCTGAATTTAGTTTGTTGTTGGCTGATAATATGTTGGCTGATACTTGGTAAATGGTATGTGTTGCATGTGGCTGTCAATTTGATTAGGGATATGTTGAGGCACTAAAAGAGCTAGAACTTGATATGGAAGATAGATTTTATGTCAAGCATATGTATGAGAATTTCAAGAAGGTTTTTAAAGAGGAAACTTATAGGAATCATTTGTGGGGGGCAGCAACTGCTGGAACTGAAAAGTTATTCGTAGCTAGGATGAATGCCCTTAAACTTTTTGACATTAATGCATATGATTGGGTAATGAAGCATGATCCGAAGACTTGGGATATATGCTACTTCTCCACCAGGACTAAGTGAGACTATGTGCAAAACAATGCATGTGAATCTTTCAATAGTTGGATTGTTAGAGCTAGAAACAAGCCCATTCTATCCATGTTTGAGTGGATAAGGAAGAAACTTATGAGAAGTCAGTATGCAAAATATGTTGGGATGTAGAAGTACAAGGGCCTAATTTGTCCTCAATATCAAGATGCATTACAGAAGTTGAAGTTGGAAAGCAGGATTGCTTTTACACACCAACCGGAAATAACAAGTATGAGGTTTTGAGTGGTAACAAACAAGTTGATGTGGATTTGGTTGCAAAGACTTGCACTTGTAGAATGTGGCAGCTGAGTGGTGTACCTTACAAACATGTTGTTGCTGCAATTTGTACGAATAGAGAAGAGCCTGAAAAGTATGTGGACAATTTCTTCTTGAGATCCACTTTTCTAGCAGTGTACAAATCAATGTATATTCCAGTGCCTTCTCAAGAAGAATGGGAAAGAACTGAATATGCCGATATTCACCAATGGATAGTTAAGAAGCAACTAGATCGGCCTAGGAAGAAGAGAATTAGGCAAGATAGTGAGGCAAGGAACCCTTACAAATATTCAAGGGCTGGTGGTTATGTAGTATGTGGGAAATGCAAGCAAAGGGGACATAATGCAAGGAGGTGCGTTGCTGCTTTCACTGGGGAGACATCATGGTAGACTAGGAAAAGGAGAGCAGTAGGAAGGAGAATGGATGCAATTGAGGTAAACAGGTTTCAAAAATTATAGATTATGAACATGGTTAATTATCTTCCTATTTTGTACATATATCTGCCTATTTTATATATATTCTAGCCTGGTATATCTATATGGTTTGAATGGTTGCAAATGGCTGAAATTTTATATATTGCTTGGCCTTGACAGTCCCAAACTAATGCTACAAATGCTAGGCCAGAATCGTCCAGGGGAACAACAACTCAGGTTATGTTATATGGTCCTCTGTGTTCTGATATTGATATGTACTCATCTTTGTACATTTCTTAATTTGTTCTTCTACATGGAAACATGTCATTTTTTTCAGATTTTAAAGGTATAAAACTTTCATATATAACCCTTACAATTTATGTTTAGAATTCACTCGCTGTTAGCTTAAGCTTGTAGGAAACTGTAGATGTTCATGGGTCAGCATATGACATTTGTGTTCTCAGTTTTACAGTTTTTTATGAGTACAAAGGGGCAGGGGCAGAGGCAGAGGCAGGGCCAGGGGCAGAAGTCAGGCCTCTTCATCAACATAAAATGAGGTTAATATGATAATGTGAAAAGTTATTTTGTACTTTGCATATTTGATTTATGTGATAAGTTAATAGAGTGATTTTTGTTATTGGGTTTTGTGAAGAATAATAAATGTCAAGTATCTAGTGTCATGTGATAATAATTAGCATTGATCCATGGTAATTATTGTCAAGTGTGTAAGTATTTAATTATCTTTCATGCAACAGCCAACCTCTATGGCTGAGTCACAAGATAATGTCACTAATGCAAGAGGCATGGGAAAGGGTAGACCAGTAAGAAATGTGTCAACTTAAGCAAGACCTCCACCACCAACTACATTGACACATGCACCAGCAGCTACAACAACAGTGATGCCACCCCCTTCAACAAGGCCTCCAAAGGCACCTCAACCAAATTATGTCATTCAAAACATTTCTACTTCCTCAAAGAGAAAACACTAGCCTGCTCATGTTACTTCAAGCATCAGAGCTTATAAAAATCCCTCTAGAGCAGCAAATTTGGAATCATTGGTAGTTTTGATGGGTAACATCGTAGAAAAAATATCCAAGTAGTGGTTACATATATGTATCACATTTTGGAAGCATTTTTCTATGCCTTTCAAATATGGATGGCAATTTCTGAACATGTGGCGTTGTGCCTTTCTGCTAACAGTTGGGATATTTTATCAGCGTATGGCGTTTGTGCCTTTCTGCTAACAGCTGGAATATTTTGTCAACATATGGTGTTTGTGCCTTTTTGATAACAGTTGTGAAACTTTTGTGTAAATATGGCATTGTCTTGTTCATTGCAGTTGTGAAACTTTTGTGTAAATATGGCATTTGTGCCTTTTCAATTGTCGATTTATTCGGTCTTATTTTCATTTCCTGCACTAATAATTTTCTACCAATTCTTGTTGTATCATTTTGTGTGTCTGTTTCTAGTTATGAGCATTGTTTTGTGCCTTTTTGGTCACAGGCACTCAACTGTGCCTTTTACACGTTACCAACATTAGATTTCTCCATTTCACTAATCAACACTTCACATTTTCAAAATCAAACTACCAACAATATCAACAATTAACATTATCAACACTTCCAACTATCAAATTTATGAAAATATCAAGATTAGAAGCCAACATTTTAAATTCATTTCAGATTTTAAACATAATAATCTACATTACAAACCTAGCTTCATGGAAATCCTAGTTTTATATTTCGGTTTCCATTTCCTCTACTGTTGTTATACATATATGCTAACACTATCAAGACAGTAATGGCAATCTTCAGACATAAACGATTGAATTGCAAATCCACTTTCCTTTTATCTTCTAATACATGCTTCAATTGCTCAATTTCTTGCTCCATCTTATTTGACAAATTCATGGCATTGCGTAATTCCATCTCTAATTGCTTCACCTTCAACTGACTTACAACTAACTCGGTCTCACAATTCTTCAACTTTTCAGCAACTTCCTTTACGACCTCTTCCGGGTTAAACCAATCGAAGAAATTACAAGCCTCTGGTTCGCCGTATCTTGCACATCCATAGAACCTTCTCTCCCTATTTTGATTTGTTTGAGCAGTTCTCATTCGAGAAATATATCCACAATAACATTAGCATTGGGAGTTTGAAGTTGAAAATTTTGAACTTTGCGAACTCATTTTTAGGGTTTTTTCTTTTCGTAGGATTCAAAATAAAGACCAGGGAAGAAGAAGAGAACGAAGCATGAAAGAGAGAAGAGATCAAAATCAAAGAAGGGAACTAGGTTGAGATATGTTGAGAGAAGAAGGGGACGAAGAAGGAGGGAAGGAAGAGAGAGAAGATGGGTTTCTGGATTTTTTCGCCTTTTATAGTGGGAAGATATAGACGTTTTCGATTTTTCCCCTGCCATTTGACGATGTGACTTAATAATTCCTCATTTTGATAACGTTGCAAAACACAGTCCTTCTTTTGATAGAATAAAAAACACAGTAACCGTTTCGATGATAAGTGAAAACACAAGGCATGTTTTTGAAGCTTAACCTATTAAATATTTTGCATTTGGTAACCAATTTTAAGTTTATGTTTTCACAGGATACGCTAAATATTCCTTCTCTTCATCGCACATTTCTCCAATTATTTTTCTTCTGCATTTTTCTTTGATTTCTTTGTTCTGCATCATTATCTACATAATTTCGTTCTTTCCTCTATTTGATTAGGTTTTATCATTTTCAATTTGTTATTCCGATTAGGTTACATTTTGTTTTTGCATCCAATTTTGATTTTCATTTTTTTATCTCTAGATAATTACCAGTTTACTTACTAGTTGCATACGATGTTATTTCATAATAGTTAATTACCAATTACTTACTAGTTTCGTATTTTTTATGAACATTTAATTCTTTTGGTATTTTACTTACTAGTTACATACCACTTACTTACTAGTTAGTTACCACTTACTTATTAGTTACTTAACTATTACTTAATAGTTACTTACCACTTACTTATTAGTTATTTAGCAGTTGCTTAATAGTTACTTACCAGTTAGTAGTTACTTAATAATTATTTACCACTTACTTAGTAGTTGCTTACCACTTACTTAGCAGTCACTTACTAGTTACTTATCACTTACTTACTAGTTACGATAAGTAATGATTGATTTAGAGATTTGAAGAAGTGTAGAGGAAATAACGATTGATTTAGAGATTTGAAGAAGAGTAGAGGAAGTAATGACTGATATAGAGAAGTAACTTTACCATGAAACTCTATAGAAAACCTCTTGAAACTGATTTGTGTGATTTTACAAATTTGCATATTTGAAGGAAATCGTGATTTGAAGGAAATCGTGATTTGAAGGAAATCGTGATTTGAAAATTGGGGGATCGTGAGTGAGGTTAGAAAGAACATGGAACGTGAGGTAGGGAGGAATTTTGAAGAAGATTAGAGGAAGTAATGATTGATTTAGAGAAGTAACGTTACCTTGAAACTCTATAGAAAACCTCTTGAAACCGATTGGCGTGATTCGCAGCTTTGAAGAAAATCTTGATTTGAAAATTGGGGGATCGTGAGTGAGGTTAGAAAGAACGTGGAGCGTGAGGTAGGGAAGGAGTTTTTGAAGGAGCATATGATTGTAAGGAGAAAACCTAAATAGGGAAAATTAGTTAGGGTTTAATAGTTGGGCTGAAACTATTTCTTATTTTTAACTCCATTAACAGAAAAAAGAAGCAAACAATTGCACTAGAAATTGAGAATGGAATAAGTTATTTATGAGGAATTTTGAAAATAGAAATGAATCAGAGAGAAAAGAAAAGTATTTCCTGAAAGAAAATTAGGAGTGTGAAGCATGACGTGGCATGAGATATTGGTATGCTAAAGAATTTTCCAGGCTGAACTGAACTGAACTGAACTGAATTGAACTTAACTAAACATAATAGACATTAACTTAACTGAATTAAACATAATGATAATATATACACTAATTCTATCCTTGTCCTTATTCCTAAAGTTGAGCATCCTTCTATTGCTAGTGATTATCGCTCAATTGCTTGCTGTAGTACTATCTATAAATGCATTTCCAAGCTTATTTGTAAACTTTTTAATATTGACTTGCCTGAGTTAGTTAAGTGTAATCAAGATGCCTTTGTTAAGGGTAGACAGCTTTCCTAAAATGTTCTAATTATCCAAGATCTCCTTCGGCTCTATGGCAGAATAAGTGTATCCCCCAGATGTATGCTAAAGGTTGATATCAGTAAGGCATACGACATAGTCTCGTGGGGTTTTATGAGTGATCTTCTTCATGCTTTACGTTTTCCCACTAATTTTATTTCTTGGATTCTTGCTCGCCTTCGTAGTGGCTATTATGTCCTTCTGCTTAATGACAGGGTGACCCAATGTTCCCTCTTCTTTTTGCTTTGGTTATGGAATATCTTACACATATTTTGCAGTGCTATGCTCATAATTCAGCTTTTAGATTTCATCCTGGATGTAAAAGTTTGGGCCTTAATGCTTTATGCTTCACGGATGATCTTATTCTTCTATGTAAAGCTACTGATAGCTCTCTTCAATGTTTTCTTGATGCTTTTAAGCTCATTTCAGATACCTTTGGTTTGGTCATTAACAAAAGGAAATCTAATCTATATATATGTGGTGTTTCTGAAATTGTTCACAACAGGTTATTGACTATAGCAGGGGTTGAGAAAGGTTGTTTTCCGATGAAATATCTTGGTTTCTTTTAAAACCAAATAAATGGAATAAATTTTATTGTGCTTATATTATTGATAAGATTAGAAAAGTTGTCTCTGGCTGGGGAGCTAGGCATCTTTCATTTGTGGGGCGTGCCCAACTTGTTTCTTCTGTTCGTTTTGGAATTCGGGCTTACTAGATGAGTATATTTTCTCTTCACAGTCTGTTATTAAAGCTTTTGATCAAGTTTACCATTGCTTTCTATGGGGGTGATAACTATGGTAAGTGCAAATATCATGCACTTTCTTGGGATAAGGTTTGTCTACCTAAGTCTCCTGGTAGAATTGGTTTTAAAGAAGGCACAAAGTGGAATAAAGCCTCTTTAGGTAAATTCCTTTGGGCTATAGCTTTTAAACAAGATTCTCTTTGGATTAAATGGATTCATAGCATTTACATCAAGCCAATGAATTTTGGACTCTTCCTATGAAAGTTGATTACAGTTAGTACTAGCGCAAATTATTGAAGCTTAGATCAGTTATACCCCTCAGTATGTTGCAGAGTTGTACTGTCAACAACTTTTACTCCTTATCTAAATGTTACTCTCTTCTTGTTGGGAATGTCAGCAGTTTTAATCTTTTCACGCATGTCTGGTGCTCTATGGCTCTTCTCAGGCATCGTTTTACATTTTGGCTTATTGTTCAGCAACGTTTACTCACTCATGATAAGCCTTTGCGTTTTACTCCTTGTAATGAAGAGTTTTTCCCTGTTTGTGATTGTATTTTTGAAGATCACTCTCACATTTTCTGCAATTGCTTTTATTCTAATACGTTGATCCGTCGAGTGCAGTGTTGGCTTGGAATTTATTTTCCCCTCGATTTCTAAGATTGGCTGGATTGGTTGCAAGGCACTAAAGTCTCTTCTTTTAGTGGTAAAGTTGTTGTTACCGCTATACAGGAGACTGTTTACTTTGTTTGGCTTAATAGAAATCCTGTATTTTTTCAAAATCTTGCCATACCATAGATTTTTGGTTTAAGCAGCTTTAGTTGATGGTTAGATGTCGAATGAACATGTATAGACAGAAAGCCAAAACTTTAGCTGATAGAAGTATTTACAGTAGGTTGTTGTAAATGGCTTTTGAGCCCGTGTTGTTTATTTGCTTCTTTCATTAATAGAATTTCTTTCAACAAAAAATAATAATAATAAATGACGTGAGTTGGAACTTTTGACTCTTCAATGGACGACGCTCTACTAGGGTTTCTTCACTAGGATTTTCTTGATTTTTTCTCCGTTCAATCGTGCACTTTCAAGATGTCTTCTACGGATTTCATCGCTTCTTTATTTGATGCACAGTGCTCATGTTGGATCTCTGAAAGGATGTCAATTTAAAATTTAAAATTTTTTTAAGCCTAGGTTCACCTCAATGTGCATAATTGAATAAAGCATGATATGTTTATTATTTACTTAGAATAAATAGTATTCTCTAACTTAGTTCCAAAAACTAATTAAAGCAATACTCAAAACTTAGCTTAAGCCTAAGCATGGCAATTCTAACATTTAGTTCTAAACTAAGAATAGAATTCCTAACTTAAAGCCTAACTAAGCATGCATAAATTCTAACTAAATAATAAACAATAAATAAATAGAAAGGAGAAAAAGACCTACTTGTTGAAGACTTCCAAGCTCCTTAAGTTGCAAAACCTTTTTTCCCTTTAAAATTTTCTCGACCCGGGTCTAACCCGTTCGTAAAATTTCCCTTTCAATCTTTTAAATATTTTGGCCTATGCCTAGTATAGAAGTTCTTTACATTGTTCGAGATTTCTCAAAGTGTGTGACCCGTAGGACCCTAGACACCGAGCCGCTAAAGATTTTACCCAATTAATTTTCCCACTAATGAAACGTTAATTGGTACAGACTTTATTTATGCAATAAATAATAGTCCTTATCTATAGATGATCATCGGAGGCCTCTAGCAAGGATTCATGATCCCTCAATGTCCGTGATGCTGTATTTTTCTACAAACAAGTCCATATACTACAGTAGACTACTGTGTGATACATTCCTTCCATCAAGCAATACCTACTGGTTTTAGGGCATGGATAAGTGTCAACCCTTTGGACCAGTTATACCGAATCCATGCTGTGCATTTTCTTGTTCCCAAAGTACATTGCTCAATTGTGAAGTATTATCTAGAATCTCATTCTATTAATACTTACTCTGATCAGAGATTTACGAGCAACTGTCACTTTTTCAAGTGTCCAGGTATTTCTCCCCATTTTATCCGGGAGCGATGGATCCTATCTTGATAACTCAGCCCATCAACGAGTAGGCGTTACCATACCCGTATTTACTCTTTTAACATCCACTAGAGTTAACTACTTAAAAGCAACCCAAAGTATGATTACGACCACATAAGATGTCTAGCCTCTCAAGTCAAAGGATATTCACACAACTACTGTGATGAGATTTATCAGTGACACAGGATATTATTCCATATGATATCTCATAGTGGGTCTCCAATATACTACCATAGTATATCCATGTGTTCACTTCAAGATCCCATCTTTAGCCTGTTGAGAACAGCTACTAAGAAGTGCACTCACATGCTGATCTATCCGTTTCATCAATGTCCATTCTTGATGAAGCTATGATCAGGGATATTTAGACATAATTATAATTACACATAGTGATAATCTCAACAATCATAGTCGTACTATGATTTATCATATATGCTATAATATATGTCATGGACCTTTGTTATAGATTAAATAAAATTGTCACACATTCGAATAACAAAGTAAAATGCCTTTTATTAACTGAAATAGAGTTTACATAGTACTACATGATACATAACGAACTACCCTAATTGCTCTTAGGGCATACATTATTACTAACAAACTCCCACTTACACTAGAGCAAATTAGCCATCCTCTTGAGGCCAAATGCAAACATATGCTTTTCATGCTTTGCCTATGACAAAGGCTTTGTCAAGTGATCCGCGACATTATCATCAGTATGAACTCATTCCATGGCAACATCTTTATTCTTTATGAACTCTTTTATCAAATGATATTTTCTGAGCACGTGTTTATTCCTTTGGTGAGACCGTGGTTCTTTCGCTTGTGCAATTGCTCCATTGTTATCACAATATAGGCTTATTGGATCAACAATACTTGGAACAACACCAAGATCTTGAAAAAACTTTCTAATCCATACAGCTTCCTTAGCTGCTAGACAGGCCGCAATGTACTCAGACTCTGTGGTTGAATTAGCAGTATTCTCTGGTTTGGAACTCTTCTAGCTTACTGCTCCTCCATTCAATGTGAATACGTACCCAGACTAAGACTTGAAGTCATCCTTGTCTGATTAGAAGCTCGCATCAGTGAATCCCTCAATTTTCAGTTCACCATCTCCATATACTAAGAACAAATCCTTAGTCCTTCTCAAGTACTTAAGGATTGTCTTGACAGTCATCCAATGTTTCTCATCTGGATCAGATTGATATCTGCTGGTGATGCTCAAAGCATATGAAATATCTGGCCTAGTACATAACATAGCGTACATGATAGATCCCGTGGTGGAAGCATATGGTATATCCTTCATGCGCAGTCTCTCCTCTTGTGTTTTGGGACACTCAGATTTAGAATGATTAATTCCATGAGACATTGGAAGAAATCCTTTCGTTCACTGCTCAAGGTTGAACCTAGCTAGTTACAACCTTGTCGATATATGTACTTTGTGAAAGACCTAACAGCCTCTTAGATCTATGTCTATAGATCCGAATACCGAGTTTGTAGGCTGCTTCACCAAGATCTTTCATGGAGAACTTCTTTGATAACCATACTTTTTTTGACTGCATTAGGGAAATGTCATTTCTTATTAACAATATTTCATCAACATATAATACTAGGAATACAACCGCACTTCCACTAACCTTCTTGTAAACACATGGTTCCTCAGGGCTTGGTGAAAAATCAAGTTCTTTGATAGTTTCATCAAACCGGATATTCCAACTTTGGGATGCTTGCTTGAGTCCATAAATGGATCTCATCAGTTTGCATACCTTTCCATCCTTTGATGCAAAACCCTCAGGTTGAGTCATGTATACTTCCCGATCCAAGCTTCCGTTAAGGAAAGCAGTTTTTACATCCATTTGCCAAATCTCATAATCACAATGAGCAGCGATGGCCAGGAGTATCCTTATGGATTCCAGCATAGCAACCGGTGAAAAGATTTCATCATAGTCAATTCCTTCCTTTTGACTATAACCCTTTGCAACCAACCGTGCTTTATAGGTAATCACATTACCTTCCATATCGGTCTTCTTTTTAAAGACCCATTTGCACCCAATAGGCTTAACCTGCTCGAGAATTTCTACCAAGTCCCAGACTTGATTTTCATACATGGAATCTATTTCCGATTTCATGGCTTTTATCCATTTATCAAACTTTGAGCAACTCATTGCTTCCTTGTAGTTCTTTGGCTCGTCGTCTTCCATTAAAAGAATTTGTTTATCATCCGTGATGATAAACCCATACCTTTCTGGATTGACACGTGTCCTTGTAGATCTATGAAGCGTTACAATAGGTTCTTCCATCACCACATCCTCATGTGTGATAGTTGGTGGGTCAATCAGTTGATCATTTGTTTGTCCCTCTTGAACCTCCCCGAGTTCAAAGGTGATCCCACTAGCTTCTTCAAGCAAGTTTTCCTTCTCTAAGAAGTAAGCATTCCTAGAAACAAATACTTTTTATTCCTCAGGATTGTAAAAATAATATCCTTTTGTCTCTTTAGGATATCCCACAAACAAACATTTTTCAGACTTAGCTTCAAGCTTATCTGATTCTGTTCTCTTAACATAAGCAGGACAACCCCAAACCTTGACATGGGATAGAAAAGGTTTCTTCCCATACCATTTCTCATAAGGGGTATTATCAACTGATTTTGAGGGAACCCTATTTAACAAGTAAATAGCAGTTTCCAATGCGTATCCCCAAAAAGACTTGCTTAACCTTGTTTGGCTCAAAATGGACCTGACCATATCCAATA
>CAOJBI014014897.1:0-10618 GCA_948277035.1 Euphorbia corollata
GGAAAAAAATGTTTACATGTTTCCAAATACAAACTTGTAGAAAAATGACATCATGTCAAATTGCCGAGTGCCAATCCTTTGTGAACTCTGCCAGTACTTGTGCATATTGTGCTGCCTTGCTCTCGCTTAGATCATTGACCATTTTTTGGCTAATGTCAACCAGACGACCCACCCACTGCATATATGAACAAGCACAAATTCAGTTTACCATCGCATTTAACAACATATAACAATCAATTTGTTGAAAATACTTACATATTCACTGTTAGATCACGGAGGCATCAGTGTCATATCTATATCGTCATCCAAGAGACGAGGATGCGAATTCGCTGTATACCACTCCATGTACTTCTAGTCACATGCGGCTGGATCGTTGCACGCATATTGGTATCGACTCACAGGAAGGACATATGCATCAGGAAACTGGGACCAGACATCTGCGGCAACAACTGCAGCGTGCTCAACCTTATAAAGTTTGGATGCCCAACATCGTACAGCTCTAAGCGTTCTGTGTACATTTGGTGGAATGGAATGCACATATCCAAGCTGACGTAACGCCCTTCCCGGCATTTATGGTTCAATAACATCCCGTAGCGAACCCATCCTGTGAAAATAGTCCTCTGCACTGCTGCAGCTGGATCACAACCATAAGGCAGCCATGTGACATGAGCAAATCAGTTGAATTATGTCCTTTTACATTTGTATATAAAAAGCAATGACAAAAATGTTAGTTGAACGCCCTAGTTTAAATAGATTATATTTTCGGCACTACCATTTCTACAGATACCTCATTTGCAGTCATCCTGTCAAGGTGGATGCGAATTGAGTGCAGACGGCTACCAGATTTATCAGCCGGACGGCTTGTCCATATACGAGCCCGAGGAATTTCACCGTCGACGGCAAGCCTTTCACGATGTGGTCGGAACGATGGAAAATACTCGAATATCCATGCTTGCAGAAGAGTCAAGCAACCTGAAACACCTTGGGTATCCCCTCTACTGGCAATCCCTAGCTGCCTATAAAGATAGGCTAAAGTAGCAGCTCCCCAAGAATAACATTCAGCTCCCTCTTCCCGTCTTTCAGTTCTTGCAGAAGAGCATGTTTAACACGGTTTCCGCTCTTGTCAACGAACAAGGTAGATCCTAAAAGGATCCATATCCATGCCTTTGCCTGTACCTTAGGAATCCTTTCCATCTCACATGATTTGAAAATCGAATCAGACAACACACCACCGTGACCCCAATGTTTAGATAGCAACTCCTGCCTATTGACCCCCAACAGCTCCATACAGTAATTCTGCATGTCGTTAGTCGCAGAATCATCACTAATCATGCGACCTTCAACTGGAACCCGCAGTATATGCCAAACATCATGCATCATGATAGTCATCTCACCAAACAACATGTGAAAAGAGTTGGTATCCGGCTGCCACCGCTCTACAAAAGCCCTAACCAGCGCAGCATCCACGTGACCAAACATCATACAACTGAGGTGTGATAACCCAGTTCGGTCAATGATAGATCATGCCTCCGCAAACTTCTCTGTCATTCTCTCGTACCATACTCACAGCCTTGAACAAACTGATAATCGATTCTGGCACTTCAGCACACCTCTCCTATTCCCTTCCCACATCTGATGAGCTACGTGCTCAAGATAACTGGGAATCATATTTCCATCAACGGGACCACCAGGCATAGCCCCCCTAACTATCCAGCTATCATCTGCAGAGGTCTTACATCGTTTGCTGGTCCCTTAATTTTCAAAAGACAAAAAATTTAAGTACAATTTAATATGCATTCCACAAAATGAACATTCCAACATTGTTAGCATTATCTGATGTGGATCCAGTACTAACAAACCGACCATCTGCGCCCTTCTTCACCCTGCATAAAATAACCGAATTCGAATCTTCTGAATCGGTCTCCGTATCGCCATGGCCAGAATAAGCCACACCAGTACTGTCGTCATACGACATATCAGTCGCGGGGTATGTGAGTATTCACTCTTCTCCCTCCCACCATACCCCTTATGCTGTTCCGGGGTGTTGTCCATATTCAATTCTCTGGAAGCACGCACACCCCCGGTTCCCTTCTTCCCTGTATTAATTCACTTAATAAATAGTTCTTGAATGCAATATTTCGTTAGACGTGAATGTCTGTTTATGTCGCATTTTGGTAAAAGTATCTGTAGGTGTCACTCAATAATGCGAAATATCATATATTACATCACATATGGGTACCCACCATGTATTTCCAACACTGTAGCCATATAGCATTTCAGTTTCTTAAAATTAAACACAAAAGCACAATGTCTGTTAATGTCGCAAGTTCTTGCCGCAACAAAAATGCAGCTGATCTAATGGATTGTCGTATACTATTTATGTCTATTATGCAAGAGAAACTATTTATATCATTGCTTCGATTATCATATTGGACTTGATTCAGCCCGATATTCTTGTTATCCCTAAATGACGAAGTTTTTTTTCATGTGTCAGGCATTTGCTTTGGAATGATGACTAGCCATACTAGTTGCAATGGATTCACCACCTTCATGTCCACTGAACATCCAATTATCTCCCGATTTATTTTATCTGTTATTATGTTGATTATATGCTTGTAGGTCCGTGAGCAGCCGGTATATGAAGTGTGCTATTTATTTATTTACTCCGGACTAAAGCGGGTGTCTACACCTTCTTCGCCCATATTTTTGTAAAGCTATATAGTTAGCCTAAATTCAACATAAAAATAAACTTATAAAATTTTAACCAACTTATTTCTGCAATCAACTTATAAAAATAAATCTATTAATATCATTACACAACACGCAAAATTTTATTCCCAGAAATTACTTCTAAAATATTCTACAAATCGATTGTTCATGTCTCTTTTGATTGTCAAAGCACGTGTGACTGGAAAGAATCCTTCAAGGAATTTCTTGGCCATCTCCTTCCAAGTTTAAATAATCCTAGACAGAAAGCAAAATCTAATCATTTGCTTCATCAATAAGAGAAAAGAGGAACCCTTAATCTAATTTGATGAATAGTAGCAGCTTAGGTTTTCATTCCCAAACAAACAACATGAAATTATTGTGAGTGTTTATGAGGATCCTCATTCTCTCTTCAATGGAAGGTAAATATAACGTGGAATGAACCTAATTTGAATTCCAAAGGGACAACCAAATTTTCATAAACAATGAGGCATGGTGCTTGATCGATGGGGGTGTTAGCATGGTCCGCTCGGACCCGATGAGGAAATTTACCTACTTCAAAATGCGAATTCGACGTGAGCCAAACAGAGCCGAATTGTCGTATTTTCAATTCAAAATCAAAATTTCAAAAATCCACATTTTAGGGAAAGTCTGATTTATCTATTCGGGCGAAAACCGGAAAAAGTCAAACTTTTGGTCAACATAGGTAAATAGCCCCGTGGCTAGGTAATTAGCCCCGCGGCTATTTACCTATCTAGGGCCTATGCTCTAGCTTCCCAGATTTTCCGGGGATCTTGTCTGGCAGGTAAATAGCCCCGGGGCTATTTTCCTACCTTCTATAAATAGAAATTTCAGCCCCCCCTCAAGAACAAGTTCGGATTTCCGGTTTTCCCCAGAGCAAAACCAATCCATTTTTGCCTCTAAACACGTCGAAACTCTGCCAAATTCAAAACTCTTCATTAAAATCTCTCGAGCTTCGATTTAAGTCAAATTTCCCACGGAAATTCTCGACTTAAACTCGATAAAACTAGTCTCAAATCAGTTTTACTCGTGATTATAGCCATAACTCGAGTCGAAACGCCACCAAATCAATTTCATTACTTTATTTTCTACTTTTGTCAAAGTTTTCATTCAAAACAATGACAAATTCGATCCCACACCAGCTCTCACGTCATCTTGGAACAACGAAAAGGTAACTGAGGGTATTGACTCTAAGCCTTAAATCTTTTATTTTCATTTTCATTACGATTAACATTGCATGTTGGAGTAAAGAGCCACTAGAGCTGCTTTACTAATTTACTTTCCAATAAAATTCGTTAATATGTGTAAACAAGTTTGCAGGTGAAGACCGGGTTCCCAAAATAAAGGGAAACTCTACCCGGATTACTATGGGAAATCCCAAGTAGCGCCGTTACTCTGCCGAAATTCCGGCTCAATTTTATTGTTTTATTAAGCCGTCATAATGCCAAAATTATCATAAAAACCATAATTCTTGATTTTTGAATAAATTAGTAACAATATTCGAACTCAGAATCTCATCTTTTCAGGTATAAAAATCCTACTACGGATCAGTATACCACAATTCCCGGTGGAGCTGAACCGGGTGGCGACTCTTTTTCCGTAAAATAGGGTATTAACCTTATTTTACTATTTTTATATTCATTTTAAGGAAATCAAATTGAAAATGATTTTTCTTAAATAAATTTATCCCCAGAGAGCGCAAGCCTCTTCTTTACTTTCAAAACCAAACCCGGGCGAATTCGTGCCTCGCGCAGTTCGACCTATTTTCTTATAAAAAATCCAAATCCTTTCTTGATACGCCCGCTCACAAGGGGCAGCATGAAAGTCTTTGAGAGTTTGTTCGTCAGCCATGGTTTGAAGTTGTGTAGCATTTAGAATTTTCTCTTCTTCGTCAGAATAGATTGATTCTTCATTCTCGGAATCAGAGTTAGTGAGGCATCTAAAGGTTGAATCCAATTCAAGCACTTCGGTTTCTTTTCTCAATCTCTTGGAAATTTTCTCAATCTCTTTGTCAAATCGTAAATAACCTATACTACCAGAAGATCGAGTAGTTCAACAAAATAAATTATCAAAAAATTAAATAAGCACTCCCCGATGATGAAATTGGGGATTGTTGAACTCGCCAAGCTATATAGCTTACTCAGATTTGTAATAATGGAAGTATGGTCGATTCCACATGGAGCGTTATAATTTTGTAAAATTATTTTGTTGAATGTAAAATTGAAAAATACTTTAAAGTAAAAAAGGCAAGGTTTTAAAGAGTTAAAATTTGATGAAAAATAATTAAAAGCAAAAGAGATTAACAATTGAATAAAAGCATCATTAAAATTGTGATTCGTAGTTTTGTTATTTTATTTGATCACTTGCTCAAAGATGGTTTCAAATCGTATTTTAAAAAAACTAGTTATAGTTACGGAGAGACGTTCCTAGCAACCAAATCTTCTTAATTTTAAATCAATTACGAGACACTATATGATTAACCCTGACTAAATCATAGTATTTATGAATCTGCCAAGTCAATATCGTTAACAACATTGATGATATCGTTAACGATGTTTCTTTGATTTCATTAACGATATTGCAATGTCGTTAACGACATCGATGGTCTAGACCTGCAGAAATGCAACAGAAGCAGCATAACGACACACCGAATGACTAAACTTTCGAACATCATAACTTTTGCTACGGTTATAGGATTCAAGTGATTCTTGTCATGTTGAAAAGATTATTAAATTAATAACATGTTTAGAATAATTAGATCATAGAATGAAAATTTTTCAAACCGGAAAACCACAAACAGCTCGGGTTGTCCAAAATCGAGAACAAGAAATTTAAAAACTCATAACTTTAGTTATACTCAACAGTTTTCAGTGATCATTATCATTACGGAAAGCAAAAGATGTGAAGAATCTTTTAATGTAAAAAATATACTAAAAGAGTTTGAAAACATATTACTTTTTCACAAAACATTTCGATGTATGAAAATGGAAACATCCATGAAAATGAAACAAACCAAAAATAAGCATATAAATGTAAATATGAACTTTATGAACTCAGAGGCTTACTCCGTAATCGTGGATCCACTTCTTCAAGACCCACAAAGTCCTTTGGGAAGCTCTCTTCGTTTCTTTTTGGTTGTTGATTGGTTTGTGCCGATCTTTGTCTAGGAGTAAGTGTGTGCCGCAAAACGAAAGGATTGAGTTTCAGAAGGTGTAGTAGCCTTCCAAGTGTGTGAAAGTGGTGTAGTAACCCCCTCCTAAGTTGTGTTTGATTCTAAACCTCAAGATTGCTTAAGTGGTAAGCTAAACCTCAAGTGTGCTTAGATGGTGATTGAATGCTCACTCATAGTCTCTAAGCTTCTCTCTACTCTATTTTTCCTCTCCTCTTACTGCCATCTTCGTTCCTCTTCAGTCCCCCTCTTAAATAATGGCTGAAACTTATCTTTATGGATCTCCCTTCAATTCAAAAGTCAAGATCCAACCACCTTTTCCACCCAAACCTTCACTAACTCCTCTAATCATGGCCTCCACATGGTTTTGTTGGCTATAAAATTCAGTGGAGAATGGGATCTAAATGATGCTTGGTCGGATTTTTGTTCCTTATTTAATAAAAAAATTGTAAGTTGTCAACTTGCACAAGCTGTAGAAATTGATGTCGTTAACGATATCGTGATGTCGTTAACGACATCACCTGATATCATTAATGACATCGTGATGTCGGTAACGATATCACCTGATGTCGTTAAGGACATCAGCTTCCAATTTAGTCTTGGGCTGGATTTTGGGTCCTTGGGCCAATCTTGGATCTTTTGGGCCAGATTTTGGGCTGAATAGGGGTTGCATTTGAGTTGATTTGGGTTTCTAAGGTTCAAATCAACGTAGAGAGCTTCTTCCGGATGAATTCGAGGCCCTGTCAAAATAAAAGACTAACGAGGAAAGTGAATTATAGCTTCATCATCGTTTTTGTGAGGGGAGTGAAAATCCCAATCTCACAACGGGATTTTGTCTCGCTCATAAACGATGATGAAAAAAATTTTCACTGATCTTTTTGAATTTATTGAGTATTTTTGGGAGCCGGAAGATGTTTTAGAAAATATCTCCAAAGTCCGAAGTACCAAAATCGAGCCATTAAAAACCCATTTCCAATTGTTAAAAATCTCTGCATCAACCCCTATATCCATAAAAGGCCCACCTTAATTTAGATAGGAATGAGCTTCAGTTAGGCCCATTAACCCAAGATATAAAACCTAAAAGAATTAGGTTTAAGGGGGACTTTTGGGAAAAAAAAGAGGGGGGAGATAGAGTTAGAGAGAGAGTGTGGACTTCTAGAGAGAGAAAAAAGGAAGAACCCATTTTTCTTGAAAATTTTGCCAAACCCGGATTGAGGAGGATCGATTCTAAGGCGTCGCTGGCTCCCGAACTTAGAAATTCATGTCGGAGAGGTAGTTTTCTAAGTTAATTTGAATTTTTTGACATGTTTTTGGTGTTAATTTGAACTTTTTTTAAAAAAAAATTAGATTCTGCCACGCATAGGTCGTCGGTACCGACCGAAACGGTCGGCGATCGATGCCCGGTCGGTACCGATTGACCCGGTCCAAAATCGGATCGAGTCTTTGGCAGCTCCTATTTGGCCTTTTTGGGTCATTTTCGGGTCCTTTTCAGCTATTTTCAACTGTTTCGGGTCATTTTTTACTATTTTTGGGCCTATTTTTATTTTTTTTGCCTATTTTACCTAGTTTATCGCATTTTTATATTGTTTTAGGATACCCCCATGACGGGAAACACATTTTCCTTGACATAAGACATAACCTTATACCATGCAGCATTTTCACTGATAAAATTGAATAAGAATAGAGTCTAAAACCAACCCTTTTTATAAGAAAAGCGCGTGGGAAACTCAAATTTCCTTCTTTTTAAATTTATTCAACATACGATTTAAACCATCTCCCTAATCTAACTTATGTTATATAACCGAGTCTTGTTTGGTTTACTGACATTTGTTTGTGGTGTGATATATCTCGTGCTAACCTTTGTTGATGCAAGTAGATTTAGGTTAGATGTATGTTAGGGTTTATTTTCCTTCGGGTATCGCAATTGTAAATCAAATGTATTTGTGGATCATTTGTATTTAGGACCATTTGTACCCCCCTTTCCAATATGTATTTATTCCCCCTTAGAATAAGCATATTTCAATTAGTACGTGTTTACTTACCGCATTGTATTTATTTATCGTTTTCCGCTTGTGTATGTTACAAATTTTTAATATTAAACCGAAAATGATTATAATAATTAGAAATATCATAAAGATGGTCACGTGTATGTAATTCGACTCAAATAACGACTAAGTAGGTAACTCATCCGGACTCGAATCTCTGTACTATGGTGCAGTTTAGGCTTATTGGATCTAGGCTGTACCGAATTTCCTAGAAAAGCTTATCCGGGTGGCGATTCTGTAACATAGGCTAGAGGTTTAGGCCTCGAGTCTTTTATCACTTTCACTTATTTTCTTTAACCGATTTCCACCAACACCCCCACGCCTCATCTCACGGGGGTCGGAGCCTTACGGTGACCGCGTGGGTAAAACGTCATCCCCTCACAGTGGCGACTCTTGTTAGCACGGTCCACTCGGACTCGATGAGGAAATTTACCAACTTCGAACTACGGAATGATACGAGTCGCACGGAGTCGAGTTGTCGTATTTATTTATTCGCAAATTTTCAAATCCGAAAAATCATGTTTCGAAAAGTCTGATTTCGCAAAACGGACCAAAAAATCGCAAAAAAATCAAAACCCAATCGAATCGGGCCCCGACGTACCCCCTAGGCTCCCCGGATTTGGGCAATTATGCCCCCAAAGGTGATTAGCCTTCCCCTTTTTCTGGGAAGCTAGGGGGCTACGTAATTAGCCCATGGGCTAATTACCCATTTCCTATAAAATTAAGGAAATGCCCAGCTTCCCATTTAAGCAACGTTCGAATCCCGAATCGCCTCAGAGCTATTTTCGTCAGTTTTCGCTTCTAAACGCATCAAAACTCTGCCGAATTCAAGTTTCTTTTGAGTCAAGTTTCCCACGGAAATTCTTGACTTAAACTCATCAAAACTCGTCCTGAATCCATTTTACTCGAGATTATAGTCATAACTCTAGTCAAAACGCTTCCATCACTTTCTTTTTCATCTTCTCTTAAAGCTTTTCATCAAATATAGACAAATTCAGTCCTGCAACGGCTCTCACGTCATCTTGGAACAACGAAAAGGTAACTGAGGATATTGACTTTAAGCCTTAAAATCTTTTATTTTCATTTTCATTACAATTAACATTGCATGTTGGAGTAAAGAGCCACTGGAGCTGCTTTACTATTTTAATTTTGGATAAAATGCGTTCATAAGTGAAAATGAGTTTGCAGGTAAAGATCAGATTTTCTATATTAGGGGAAACTCTGTCCGAATGACGAGGGAAAATCCCAAGTAGCGCCGTTACTCTGCCGGATTTTCTATAATAATTTATTGTTTTATTGAGTCATCGTAATGCCGAAATTATCATTCAAGTCATAATTCTCGATTTTTGAATAAATTAGTAACTATTATATTTGAACTCAGAATCTCAAATTTTCAGGTATAAAAATCCTACTACGGATCAGTATACCACAATTCCCGGTGGAGCTGAACCGGGTGGCAACTCTTTTTCTGTAAAATAGGGTTTTAACCTTATTTTGCTATTTTTATCATTATTTTGAGAAAATCAAGTTGAAAATGATTTCTCTTAAAATGGATTTATTCCCCAGAGAGCGAACGCCTCTTTTTCTACTTTAAAACTAAACCCGGGCGGATTCGCGCCTTGCGCAATTCGACCCGTTTTGACCTCAAAACTACTTTTCTTTCCAACCTTTATGAAAAGGAACACCCGCTCACAACTCTGCTGGGGACTTGTATTTTAACTTGAAAGTTTAAAAGACTTTTGATGAGTATTGAAAATGTCATTAAATGGGTTGATCCACCTTTATAATATTTCTCGCATGCATACACATTATATGGCTTAGCCTTGAGACTAGGGTGCCAAATTTTAGCGAGAAGCTCACAAAAGTATCACTTGTGCCTTACGGGAATCAAGGATGCCTAGTGAGTGGATCACTTGTTGCCATACCGCATGTAGCTCCCTCGTTCGCACCTATTTGGGGAGAGGCTTGGAGTGTATCGTAGTGCAACAAGAACCTTCTACATCAGCAACCTTTTGACCGAACTCATATAGGATCGCCATAGCAACTTCTCTTAGGGTGTACCAAGACGTCTCTATGTGATTTATGCAGGTTTGCCCCTTGGCATCCTCGTGGTGTCAAGGAGACCCAAGCCTAGATTTAGAGCCTAACACTTTATTCCGCGGGAGTCGTATGGTTGGAAGAATGTATGTTATTGCGTGCATGCTACGTGCTATGTGTTTAATCGCTTTCCACCATTCATTTGTACATATTAGGATATTACTCATGCCATGTATATCATACTAACCACATTCTTTTATGCAGACACTAACCTACACACACTCATTCTTTTATCAGTTTGGTTTTAGGACATTTGTGAAGTATCATGTCATTGTAAATCATGAGAAACCCTAAAAATCATAAAATACCTCATCGGTATTCACTATCCCAAAGAGACATTTGATGTCACGTCACCTTAGGGAAACATGCTATCATGGCATATCCACATGAACGATGCCTAATAGGCATGCGAAGCTCTGCCGAAATTGAGTCTTGGTTGGACTCAACTCATTCATTCGGTTTACCATATAGGAGACCACAAACAAACACATACATCATTTCATTCATTATTTCATATATCATAAGGGTACAACACATTGTTTACCCAAGAAATAAGCATATCAAAGTCCATTGTAACATA
>CAOJBI014015418.1:0-11001 GCA_948277035.1 Euphorbia corollata
GATTTCTACTATATCCCGGTTGGATACCCCAACCCAAGGATCTTCAACCAGCTGCAATTCATGTCAAAATTCCAAAGTTAGTTGACATTTACCTCTTAAACTAACCCAAGAATAACAAAAGTCAGTTACCTGTTCCCTGACCATATTACGAATACACTCCCGATAGTCCGTCCTTCCAGTGAGAAAACCATCCACACCATGGCACCACTTTGACAGAAAAACATCTCCCGTCGAGAATTTTAAGGTAGGGGGAGGAAGGATGTGGTATTCGAATGCCCAAACCTGCAAAAGGCACAAAGTACTTGGTTAAATATTTCTAATCTATGATGCTCAAATGGAGAAGTCATTTATTGGAATTGTACCAGCAAAAGGACATAGCTCAGCTTGACACTCAACTCCTGTGTCCTTGCCGCGGTATCAAGTCCGTAAAATAATTGGCCAAGTATGGCCCGAGGCCAGTTCAGCCCCCGGATCGACCCGATATCTTCAATGGCCGATATCAACCCATAGTTGATCTTATAACCACTCACTGGAAAGAAAAGGACAGTCAAAAGCGTGATGATAAAAGATCGAACGCACTGGGCTCGCTGGAATGCAGTTTCTATCTTCTTTTTGGACCAATAATTGAACAAGTCACTGCAGTATTAACGCCCGCCAGGAGGAACTACTCCAAGTAGTTTTTTAACATGATTTACTACTTTAGGCCAAGGGGAAAAACGGTCAGCAAAGACATCAAAGTGAATGACCTCACCGGCCCAAGGGAGACCCGTAATGGCTACAACGTCAGAAGGCGTAATGGTGAATTCACCAATCCGGAAATGAAAGGTATGGGTAGTCTCAAACCACCGCTCTATCGATGCAGTCATGGCGGGCTGCGAGAAATGAGACATGTTAGTAGGAATGACCCGAGCAATACCCCCAAAACCGGTGTCATCAATGGCCTGAACCAAAGATACATCATCCTTGATCACCCTTCACCATTTACCGATTAGGCCAATTCCGCCAAAGTTGGCAAAGATGTGAGGCTACAAAAGAAAGAAATTGTTATCATCATACAAATATTAAGGATATAATTAACGGCATTGTTCATATCGTTACCGACATCATCAATATCAGTACCGACTTAAGCTATCTCATTAACGACATCGAACATATCCTTACCGGAATCGATTACCCATATCGTTACCGACATCATCAATGCCATCACCGACATCATCAATGTCAACACCGATATAGGCCATATTGGTAACGGCATCTACCATATCGGTACCGACATCAGAGCATCAGAAGGGAAATTTTCAATCCGGCAATCATAAGCCCAAAAAGCCTAAGTTCTCATATCTAAATCCAGTACAAACGGATTCTAAGTCATTTCCAATATCAAAGGAACAATGGGAATTACATATTCACATAATCAGTTTCTTCGAAAAATCCTAACTCAATCAAAATGGAAAATGGGATGATTTGATGATTACCTGGATTTGTGAAGCGTGTTTTTCGACTTTTTGGCAAAGATTGGAGATTGGCGAATTAATGCAAACCCCAAGGAACTCTTCATTCCAACCCAAGCCGTATCCTGCCGCCACTGTGCATATCTTAAATCTAGGAATCGCCGGATTACGAGGAAGAGAAGAAGAAATGGTGCTCTTAGGATGTTTAATTGGAGCATTGTTCATAATTTTGAGGAAAATGTATGACGAAAATTGAAGAGGAGGAGAGTTGAAGAATTTTCCTTCGTTTCTGCTTCTGAGTCTGTTTGGAGCGAAATAAAACAAGTTTAACCTCTTTTATACTCGCCAAATCAGGTCAAAAGGACCCATACCCGTATGCGATGTCGTTAAAAACATCACTCGTATCGGTAACGACATCACTCATATCGATAACGACATCAAGCCATCCCGGGCCCAATCCGGTTCAAACTTTTCATAAAACGAAACAAATCCTGGGACAGTCCCCGATTTCTAAGACCCTACACTTTCATGTTTTAATTCTTGATTGAATGGGCAAAAATTTTTGCTTTCAGCAAATTTCAATCAAGGAATTGAAACAATCAGTTCCAGGGGCACATTCAACCCAAGGTCAACTCATAAGGGGCATTCAACCTCAACAAAGGCATGGGATGCACGTCTTCCATCCTTTCCCTAGTTGTTCCAGGGGCACATTCAACCCAAGGTCAACTCATAAGGAACATCCATCTTTTCCCTAGCAGTTCCAGGGGGCGCATTCAACCCAAGGTCAACTCATAAGGGACATTCAACCTCAACAAAGGCATGGGATACATGTTTTCCATCCTTTCCCTAGCAGTTCCAAGGGCACATTCAACCCAAGGTCAACTCATCAAGGGGCATACATAACGTATTTTAAAGACCGAAGAATGAAACGGTCTTTTATCCTACAAGGATTACATCTTGGATGCAGAAAGAAACAGTCAACTCAACATCAGAGAAGTGCCAACCGCTACGGGTCAGGTATCATTTCTTATCCCGTGGCTCTTCTATCGTGGGACGATACTGATCATTTTTCAGCAATGGTCACACGAGGAGCAGCTTGTGAGCACGGGATTTTGTCTCCCCTCACCAGGACAATGATGAAGCTATAATGTTGTTTCCTTTGATAGTCTTTCACTTTTTCAGGTCCAAGAATTCGTCCGGAAGAAGCTCTCTGCGTCACTTTGGCCCATTTAGGGTTAGCAAAGCCTATAGAATTTAGGTTGGACCAAGCCAAGCCCATTTAGGCCCAACCCTAGGTCAGTAAGGTTATCATTGGTCTGTAACGGCATCAATGATACCGGTACCGATATCAATGATGTCGGTACCGATATCACATGATGCCCTTACCGACCATCGATACCCTTACGGACTTTCGGGTCGCCAAACCTCACTTGTAGATGGTCAGACTTAAAGTATATTCAATTTGAAGCATGTTTTAATGTGTTTTTGACTCATTCAGAGTTAGAAAAATCGTTTTAAACCTAACCCTAGGTCAGTAATGGTGTCACTGGCCAGTAACGGCATCGTGATGCCGGTACCGATATCAATGATGTCGGTACCGACATCACATGATGCCGTTACTGACCTTCGACATCCTTACTGATTTCCAGGTCACCCACTTTCACTTTTCACTTCCTTAGTGAAAGTTTGTCTGGAAAACGTCCAAAGACAGCCTCATTCCACTAAGGAAAGTGAATGTGAGTGGGATTTCAGTGGGATTTTGGATTGAAGGGAGCACTTGATAATGGCAAAGTCAGCCATTATGCTGGGGGAGAATTTTCGAATCTGAAGGATTTTTCTCTAAGGAAAGGAAAACTTCATCAGAAAAAAGGGAACAATTACAACACTTGTGATTGCTTCTTGAGATTTCTAGATCATCAAACACCATTTTGATTTTCAGTTTTGAAGGTTGAGAGTTCATCCTCCATTAATGAACTCGAAGCTTTTGAAACTTTGAATCCAATCATTCTTAAGTTATTTCTGGGTTAAAGAACTTTGATTCTTCATTCTATTTGTTGTTTCAACACAGCTAGGACTCACATTGTCGGGTTTTCAATTCAATCTTGGGTTTCAAATCGGAACTCTCACATACCATCAATAAACACTTGAAAAAAGGGACAAGGAGAGCTTCTCGGAGGAATTCGTGGACTCAAAGCAGTGGATTCACGACTACGAGGTAAGCCTCTGAGTTCCCTTATGGATTTGAAGTGATTTTTATGCATGTTTATGTGATTTTGTAGTTACTGTTTTACTCATATTGTTGCTGCCCGAAAAGGGAGGTCGGTAAGGGTATCGAAAGTCAGTAAGGGTGTCATTGATGTCGGTAAGGGCATCACATGACACCATTACCGACATCACTAATGTCGTTACCGACATCAATTTTTAGGCAGATTCATATTTTACGATTTCTAGTCAGTAAGAATATCGAAAGTCAGTAAGGGTGTCACTGAGGTCGGTAAGGGCATCACATGAAGTCGGTACCGACATCACTGATGTCGTTACTGGCACTCGATGTCGTTACCGACATCAGCTTTCGGGCAGACCAGAATTCGAAGATTTCTGCTCCGTTTTATGTCCGATCGGTCGAGGGGTGACCATTCTGACTTCAAGTCAGTGTAATTAGCGATATAAGATGAAGTATAAACCTTCGAATCACGTTATAAATAAATTACTTTCGAACCTAGATTTATATATTCATATATATTATGAAGTTGTTTAGGAAACCCACACGAAGGGAACACGTTTCTCGAATAACCGACCCGAGAATAATGACATGTGGCATTTTCACTAATAAAAATGACCAACTTATGTGTTATAAAAATGAACCATTTTTATAAAGATAAGTCGATATCATTTTCGCGATTTTAATTTGACCATACGGGTCTTGTAAATATTCAAAATCGAACATATTTGGCACATTCGTGCGTATTTGTGTGGTGATTTATCTTGTGCTAACCTTTGTGGATGCAAGTAGTTTAGGATAGATGAATATTAGGATTTAATTTCCTTCGGGTATTGCATTTAATTCCAAATAAATGTAATATTTGTTAGATATCGATGTATAATAAGCGATTGTAACATTTGTTAGATATCGTGTATAATAGGCGATTGTAATTCCCCAATCCCATGATGTAATTAATCCCCGTAGAATAGGCACTTTTAAATTCCTATGTGTTTACTTTACTGTATTTACTTATTGCTTTCCGCATGCACGTTAAATAAATTTATATACCGAAAATGTAATAGATGGAATTGGAATATCATAAAGGTGGTTTTCAAACCGATATAATATAACTCATCCAACGACGAAATAGATAAATCATCCCGAACCCGAATCTCTGTACTTAGGTATTGTCTCGAACACCCCGTGGTTCAGGCTGTACCGAAAATTTCCCGGATGAGCTGATCCGGGTGGCGACTCTACACCTAAAGACTAGAGATCCGGTCTTGAAGTCTTTTAAAACTTGTTTCACATCGAACTTGTTTTCGTCACCATTTATCCAAAGAAACTCGTTCTTTTCGAAAACCCCCACGCCATATAAAAGATGGTCGGTGCCTCGCGGCGTCCGCGCGGGTACACGAAACGTCGTCCGCTCACACTATTCATCAAAATCATAAATTTATGCCCATAACTGAAACGGACTGAACCATCGGATTCATCGTAATTTTCTCATTGTCATGATATATTTATTTCTTAAAAATATATCCATGCGGACATCATTATTCATTTTAATGCTTCTTCAAGAGCACGTGCTTCTACAGGAGCACATATAAGTTTTTATCAAAACAGAATCCGAAATTTTCATTTCACATGAAAATAAGATTTTTTGATAAACACATCAGTTTCATAATTTTTGAAAAATCTGCCGGATCTTTTAGAGTAGTAAATCTCATGAGCTCCAAATAAACACAAAAGCCAAAACTATCATAATTTAAATAATGACTAAATGAATTAAAAAAATAGCACAACTCTCCGGCATATCGTCATCAACATCCCAGAACTTGACGATGGTTAGGATTTCCCGGATCAGGCCAGCGGAAGAGGCAGGTGAGTGTGGATTTGGACGGCGTGGAAACCCCAATTATTAGATCAAGAAACACAAAGCAAACTTTTAATGAGCATACGGTCAACAAGGCTATCATCAACGGCAAGAACATGAAGCTTCTCGGAATCAAAGGCAGATCTGTTAGAAATTCTGACCTCTTGAGGCAAAGATTGTCGGAAAAACTCATCTGCGGTGACCATGGAAGTATTTGGATGAATATGAGGAGGTAGAAGCAGGATGATGAATGGAAAGAAAGCGTTGAAAAAGAGAGATTATATATGAAAAGGAAGACGAAAGGAAATATTCTGAAGATCTAATTTCTAGACAGTGGCGGAGGGAGGGGGGCCGGTGGGGCACGTGCCCCACCGGATACCGGAAACCTCCCATACCCTCCGCTTATTGTTGGTAATGGTGGAGTTTGGTATCCATCACCGACAGAGCTCTGTAACTGGTTATAGCTGAGGAAGACATTTCCTATTTTGATCAAAGAACTCAGCCAAAAACGAAGTCGTTTTTGGGTTGAGTTGTTTAATTGAAATATGGGTGGTCCACTTCTCATAGCCTATATTAGTTCCTAACTTCCTATGCCAATATATTACATCTTTTAATTACGTTCACCTTTCTCTTCTTCACTTTTTTAATTTTCTTTTTTTCTTTTTATTCAATTTATATTTTGTTCCTCTATAATCTTATTTCGTCTACTCCTCTTCTCTCATAAGTTTTTTTAATTGTTCTTATATTTATATTAAGGTTTAATTTATTCAAAATTTGGAAATTGAAAATTTGAGTTTGTTATATTGAAATGAAATTCAAACTGAAATTATTTATAAATAATGCTAGTTTGTTAGTGAATCTAGATAGGTTTGATGAATTGAAATTAGATTTACTCAATTAAAATTAGGTTGATTGTAATTGAAATTCGATCTTACGAAATTTGAAATATTGTACCAATAATAAAATATGATTAACTTATAATAACATGCAGTGAAATTTGCAATTAATAGCAATAATGCAGCACAACAGCTCCCTCCCTCTCGCTCTCTCGCTCTCGCACAGCCCCTCCCTCCCCCCTCGCTCAATCGCTCTCTTCTCTCCTTCAAATCAACCGGAGTGGTCTCTCCATTTCGCCGCTGGTCAAAGACCGGAGTGCCCCCCGGAATTTGGGGTTGGCTCCGTCCCTGGGAGTATACAAACAAGTATGATTATGCATACAATTAAATAAGTTTAATAGCCTCCATTCACAAAGTATTAGTGAGGTCCATGAATCCACAATGCTTAATTTGTATATAAATAACTTGAAAAGAAAAACCAAATTTGCAGCCATATACAACAAAAATGACACAAAAAAATACGATAAAAATGAAGCTGAAAAAACAATTATCAAGCATTTTTCTTCATAACCTAAATGACAAGGTAGTCCAACACATTACATCTCTTTGGCATTGCAATAACTATTCACTCGCAAGCACATCGTTCCATATTTGATGGTATTCCACCTTATTCAATCCAACAACACCACCACTCAACCAAAGAAACAGTGATAACTCATAGTACTGCAATTTCGGTTATCCTATTCAATTAACCACTGAGTTTCCCAATTTGATTCCCAGAAAATGTAAAAGGCATAGGTTCCAACTAACTATATCTCTTGTAAGCAATTTTTCGAACAGGTGGTATGCACTTCAATTTCACCAAAATAGATATCTTGTTTGCTTCATTTTTATCCAAGAAACACGAAAAAATAATATCATCAATGATAAATCTATCATCATATCCATCCTCACGCTAAGCCCAACACTATCAGATCTTTCCGCCTTTGTTTCTCGGTTGACCTAAATCACGGTGACGGTGATTGCGAAGGAACTCACCGGATATGGTAAGGCGGAAGAGACCGGCGCCGTCATTGAGAATGAAAGTATCGCCGACATCTTGAAGACCGGAATGCTCTACGACCAAACAAGCTGAAACAGAATTCTGCTGAAAGTTGAAGCGTTTTGACGGAGATGAGAATAATTGGTTGAAAGCTTAAGTTTCTGAAGTTTTGAAAGAACTTAACGCTAAAAACAAATATTAAATAAAATATTAAAACATGACATGCTCCCGAATTATTTTGCTTTAATATTGTAAAAAGAAAAGAAAACTTATTATAAAGTCCAAATATTTTCTAAATTACCCCTTACTCCCTTTAAATATGCAATTATATTTATAGTATTATCATTCAAAGGATACTATCAACAGATTCAACATAGAATAATAATATTATTAATAAGATAATTAACTATTCACATATATAAATAAAAAACTAGTTTTTACATTGTTTGATTTGATTATCATTGCCATTAGTTACATTAATGACAATGATTTTTTATTATCATTGTCATCATTATACAAAAATAATAACAACAACATTATAATGTTTATAATAATTACCATTATTGCTAAATAATAACTTTATATATGTATATAGGAGGGTATTATGGTCATTCAAAATTTTCCCTAAAATTTTGAATTGGATTTCCAAGTCTCACCTGTTTTGCAATCATGGAATATTTCAAGTATGAAAATAAGTATTTGCAGATGAATTTTATAAAATTTGGTAGTAGATAATTATGACGATATTGTTTTTCTCATAAAAATATTTGTTAATGCCAATGTTTTCTCATCTAAATATACTCAAAGTTGGGTTCTTATCTATTGTCTGTTTTGCCTATATGAAACTAAGAAATATTTAAAAAGAACCATTAACTACGGAAAAATACCATTCAGTTTTCAGATGCATGAAAATCACTGCGGTGATTAAAAATTTACAGTTTATTCAACCAGTGATATCTTCTTTGTACAATCAGTAATGTACAATATAGATTTACAATGACGGATATTCTAATTTATATTTTATTTACAATCATTGATCTTTCTTGTACAAAAAAGGGTTATTATCTAATAAAAAGTAATTATACAAATTAATGTGTCTTTCAAAGGGAGTAATTTTTTTACCGGTCGGTGCTCTTTCCATCCAACAATATCAGTGAAAAGTATTATCGTTTATCAACTCATCGGAACATTATAATAAAGTGAACACCTTTTTTAAAAAAATTATTTACAAATATTTTGTTAAAATATTTTTGTTCGAAATTTAATCACACCTCAATAAAGTCAACAACTATTCAGGAAATTTTAAGAAAGTGAAATAAAATATACATTAGCATATAATATCGCCATTGCCATATTTTTAATATTATTAATAATTTTCTTGCATTACATATTATATCTGTAGCCAGACAAAGAATAATCTTTGTTGTGTACCGAGAAAATAGAATAATCTTTGTTAAATACGTTCTTGGAGATTAATTAATTAGAATATTGACCGGTAGAGGTTTACTAATCAAATATAACAGGGACCGCATTTTCGGTTACGTAACATATTATATTTATTACTATCTTCTTATTATGTTCTCAGCAATTTCCTTCACATATTCAATTTATTATATGTAAAAAACAATAAATACAAGTTTAATCTTCAATGGCCGAACTACCCTCCAGCTAGACCCAAACCCATGCCAAGGTTGACTAAGCCCGTCCATTAAACAAGTCTAGTTATATATAACAAATCTTACAACTGTAGTTTACATAACTTTTTTATAAAATGATAAGTATTTTATAATTGAAATAATTTTATTTGAGGTTAAATCACAATTAATGATCCTCACTGATAGGTGTGAGTCTGTCAAACCCCTAAGTCCGATTAAAATCCGGCCGATAAATAATAATTTTATTTATTATATATTTATATATTAAATTTAATAATTGTTGAAACTTTTTATATTTTATCGTATTAAATTTTTATATACTACAATATACTAAATACTAAAAACTTAAGTAAATGATGCAATCATATGAAAAAAATTTAGCATATTTTTGTTTATTTTGTTAATTTTATTTTCATTTTTAGTCCAATGTAAATTTAAAATAAAAAATATTCATAGGCAAGGAGCCGGACTTGGAAATGACCTCGTAAGCCTGTCCCGAGTCCGAAGTTTTTGGATCGGGTATGGGTTGATTTTTTAATCAAAAGCCCGATAAAACTTAACTCAAACCTAGCCTAACCCGTCTAACTAACAGGTCTAGAATATAGAGCATAGACACAACAAAGACTTTTTTTCTTTTTACCATATGTTTTCTAAAAATAAGTTAAGGCTATGCCAATCTAAAATTTTAGAAAGATCACGACCCAAAAAACAAATCTTAATTTTAATTACATGATTATTAATTCAAATTTTGCTTCTAGCCTTTTTTTATATACACTTTTCTTTCCTCGTATAAACTACATTCTCTTTCCTATTTAATTTAAATTTTGTAATTTTAAACATCCATATCTCACAAACGGTTGATTTTTTTGAATCGATGCTCAGAAATATTTTTCTCGTCTTGATTTATCTTTAAAATGACATACACTTCAAATTTTTCAAAAAAATAAATAATGTATCGCAATCTTATATATGATATAATTATTGTATAATGCCATTTTTTACTACCTTTTCATGAAGGTGTTATACATTTAAATTTTCAGATAAAATAATCGAGGTTAATTCTAGATTTAAAATTCTAATCTTATCGTCTAAGTCTATGATTATTCTGTTATAATATATTAATAATTCTGGGCAATATGAAACTCTATTTTTTATACCAATCAAGAAGTACATCAATATAAACATATCTTCTTAATTCTTCATTATAATAACTAAGACTTTTAGTATAAAATTCTTTCAGGATTCTCGAACGTCTTAGTTCTAATTCATTCTCTTCTATTTTACTTTTTATTCTCACTATTCTATTCATAGTTATAGTGATAAAATATTCTAACAAAATTATAAAACAGTAAAAACTTGTACTAAATTTTATCATTTCTGCTTGGGATCTCTAATTTTTCTCGCTTGGATTCTGCTTAAGAAAAGGATTGTAGAGAATTTTGGTGTGTCTGTCTTAATGCAGAATGTCTAAATTTATAATCAAATAAAGTATAGGTAACCGGTCACTTGTTTAAAACCTGATTCCCATGTTTTTGTCTTTTAGGATTATTTCAGTGTATAATGACTCAATACTCAATGATTATCCGTCTTCTTTTTCTTTTGTCTGTTATAATGATTTTTAAGATAAGTATTGACTCAACATCTAATAATGTCTTTATGTCATTTTCTAACTTTAATTCTTTGTCTGCTGTTAGCGGACGACGTTCCGACCCGCGCGGTCGCCGCGAGGCACCGACCCCGTGAGATGGGGCGTGGGGGTTTTCATGTAAATCGGTTGGAAAATATGTGAAAGTGATAAAGAGACTCGAGGCCTAAACCTCTAGCCTATGTTACAGAGTCGCCACCCGGATCAGCTCTTCCGGGAAATTCGGTACAGCCTGGATCCGTTAGGCCTAAACTGCATCATAGTACAGAGATTCAGGTTCGGATGAGTTACCT
>CAOJBI014018515.1:0-11286 GCA_948277035.1 Euphorbia corollata
CTGGTAGGAGAATATGCATGGAAGACAAGGACATGGTTAAAGCAATTGAGGAAGATATGGGAAGATATCTCAAAATCCTTCTAGAGGTAAGATGGTTTTGAGCTTTCTGGATTTCTTTTTCTTTTAATTTCTTAAAACACAGAGCATTAGAAGCAATGATGTTATGATCCATCTTTTTTCAATACCAATTGCCGTGTCCTTGGATGAAAGTATGCTCCGTTGTACAGCCTCATACATTTTAAAGAGTGTCAATACTATAATATCTGCTGCTCTGGTTCTATTTCCATTAGATAAAATGCCTGTTAATGCAATAGCAACTTAAAGTACTTTATTTCTTGCTTTCAAACTCCTTAGGTGGGAGTGCCAGGAATAGTTGTACGATGCTTGGAACATGTGGAACAGAAAGATTTGGGAAGGCCAGTTGCGTTTCTGGCCAAAATGATAGGCCACCGGCCTCTTGCAGTTCAACTTGTGAGCAAGGGCTTGTTGGATCCGAATAGAATGAGAAGATTGCTTGATAGCACAAGTCCGAAAGAAGTTACGTTAGATGTTTTGATGATTATTTCTGATCTGGCACGAATGGACAAGGTAAGCTTTCATTTCTTTTCGTCAATAAATAGAGATATTCTGTTTACTGTAGTGCATAGAAGAAAATGACTTCAAAAGTCTTCTGAGTTTAGCTTATACCGTAACCTTTTCAATTCTTTATTGTCATCAACTTAGTATGATATGCTACATGTCTATGTACATTGTTATTACAAAATATGAAATGGATATATAAAATCCTACCTGAAACTATAAATTGACAAAGAATATAAAATTTAAGTGGTGGTATGAAAGAAATATCTTGCGCTGAATTTTATCATTTAGCAAGTTGTTTAAACCATGATAAAGGCTAAAGGTGAAGAATCTTTTCAGGATGGAGTCTAATATGAAAGAGTTCCATGTAATTTTGCAGGGGTTCTATGATCATATCAATGGGGCCTCTATATTAGAATTGTTGAAACAGTTACTAACACATGATGATTCCAACATTCGAGCAAAGGCATGCAGTGCTTTAGGCAACATGTGCCGACACAGCTCCTTCTTTTATGATTCATTAGTAAGTAAATAATTATAAATTGCTTTGCATTCTCCTCAACCGTTTTGGATGATTTTCTGTGAATTCATAGGCATATTTTTATTACTACTGAACCTCACAATTTTTATTTTTTTAATCATAGGCAAGGCATCATATAATTGGTCTTCTCATTGATCGATGTGCTGATCCTGATAAACGCACAAGGAAGTTTGCATGTTTTGCTGTAAGATCTTCATAGCATCGTCAAAGCAATTTGGTTTTGCAATTGCGTATTTGTAGTAATGGAATCATAGTTGTGGCGTGACAAATTTGAATTGGCTTTCCAGATCGGAAATGCTGCCTACCACAATGACATGCTGTATGAAGAACTTAAAAGATGCATCCCTCAACTAACAAATTTGCTGCTATCTAATGAAGAAGACAAAACTAAAGCAAATGCTGCTGGTGCTTTAAGTAATCTTGTTCGCAATTCCAACAAGTTATGTGCGGACATTGTCGCTAAAGGAGCCATCCAGGTATGTTGTTTATATGCTGATTTAGTTGTTTACACTTTAGAAAAGCTTATGCGACACTAATTTTAACTCGCATCAAAATATGAAGAACATATTAGTTTTTTTAACTTTTTTTGTCTAAAATCTGAATCTCTACAGAAAATTTTGCCCTTTGTTTTACTTGTGGAATATATGCATCCACTTGTGACAAAACTATCTTCCATTTTACGAAATTAAAGTCAAATGTTTGAATATGAGGCAATTGAAGTGACTGGTAGAGTAACGAATAATAGCAAATAAGAGCTTTTGCTGACTGGTTTAATTCAAACTAACAGTACCGGAATTTAGATAGATATGTCGTTTCAGGGAATAATGTGTTGTTTCGATGATTTTCAGGCGTTACTAAAGTTGGTGGCTAACTATTCAGCGTTAGCACTGAACCCAAGTAGAAGAGATGCAGTAAACGAATCGCCATTGAAGATCGCTCTGTTTTCACTGGCGAAAATGTGTGCACATGCTCCTTGCAGAAGTTTTTTGCGAGCATCGGAGCTTTTTCCAGTCATCGGACAGCTTCGTCAATCGCCAGAATCTACTATAGCCAATTATGCTTCTGTTATAATCAACAAAGTTTCCGAGGCTTAGTTATAGCTATGGGTCTTAATAGCTTGCTTTATTTTGAAATTGAAACAATAGCAAGTTAAAAATTTGTAAATGTGGACATCAATAGTATATTCTATGGTGCAATATTTTTGCACCCTCTACCTCTTGTTATTATTATGCTCACTTGTATTCATAATGTAGAAATGGAAAACGATTATTATTATTATTATTTTTTTTGAGTAATTCGAGGTTAGAACCCGCAACATCACATTTTTATAGTTCTCCAAGAAACAGTGTTATGTTCTGTAAAAATCCAATCTTGGATGCCTCAAATTTTGATATCGAATTAAACCTCCAGTCTTCATCAACATTTATTTTTTATGGTACACAGAATGAAACAAAACAATTATGCTAAGCCAATCCTAGGAAAAGACATCCCTAAGCTCCCAAGGGATAAATGACATAATACCTGGAGCTAGATCATCAAAGACATGAAAACCAATAGACAACGAACTAGCAAACCGAGCCATATGGTGTGCACTCCGATTACCCTCTCTATATACATGGTGCAAAACCACTTCCCAATTATGAGATAACAAGTCCTTAATTCCCAGAATAAAGTTAGGACAATCATTTGCATCAACATATGATTCCCAGAATAAAGTTAGGACTATCATTTGCATCAACATATGATTTCTAGACGCTATCAAGCACAAACTTACTGTCCATTTCCACCATGAATTTTCTAAAGCCTCGATCCCACGCCAAATTGAGTCCATCAAAGACCCCGTGAAGCTTGGCTCGAGCAATAGAACAAGAGCCTATGTTATGCGCATAGCCACATATCCATCATCCCGTCTCATCTCGAAGAAGACCCCTGCCGACGCACTATATTACAAACGGACTCCGGGATATTCTTTGTTTGCATAACATAATATGGAATTGCTGACAAAACAAACTTAGCCAGGTCTATCAACATTGATTTAACCCAATATCTATAAGACTTATTCACAGAAGGAGAACATGGAGTCGAGGATTTTATGCCGATTTTCTACAAAGCTTCTAATAACACCACTTTTATTTTCTCCATCCTCCATTTGCAAATCCATCGATAAGATATGCAAAAAAATAATTAAGGTTCCAAGGACAATTCATATATCAAGATTCGTCCTTTCAATGTTCATGTTCCACCACTCTTGATCAGGATAATTGGAGAACTTCAATATCGATTTGCAATGATCTTGGGTATTGCTTCATGCATCACCGAGCTAAGACTTTGATATGAAATTATAGTGTTGAGCAAGTGATTCAAGGTATTTCTATCTTTTTTTTTTAAATCTCTACCTAACGGCTACTTTCATGGTTGTTTGATTTTTTTAGTTTAGACGGTATTAAGTCTTTGACTGATTTATCGCTAATCAGTTGATGCATTGCCTTGTTCAATTTCCCCTCTAAACGATGTTAATATACAATTTTTTCATGATATCCATATTTATAGTTATCATGATCAAAATTTTTTTAGTCAACAAAAAAATCAACTCAATTGGTAAAATCCAATTGTTTTGAATCATTTTTTAAGATTTCATAGAAATAAGAATAGTTTTAAATGTTTTTAATGTCTGTAATGCAGGGCATGTCGAATCTAGACATTTTACTGTAAACATCAATAAAAGTTTGGCTTGATATGCATCGTAGAACTTCAAGCTCGACCTGAATTTTCAAAATCATTTTTAAGCCCAGTCCATAATCCATAAATAATTAATATATTTTAATATTTCGTGTAAATTAGTATAAATTTTCACAATCTAAAATATATTTGAAAATTAATTGTTTCATCAATAAATAATTAAGTTATTAAGTTATGGGCTTATTCATGACGAGTTGTTTCAATTTTAAAGTTTGTTAATCATTGACACAACGCAAGTATTAACATGTAAAATATTATTAAAGATTATTGTTTTAAATCGGATCCTAATTCAATATTTGAAAAAGAAAAAAAACAATGACATTCCATAAATTTTGATGGCAAGTTTGGGTCATGATGCCGGCTAGGGAAGTCGGCCTCTTAGTGAATAAGTCTTTTTTCAAATCCGTGTTCCTCGTGTTCTGGGTTAGGATATCTACGGCTACATCAATATTGCAACCCTTGATGTGCATGAGAGTTATGTGCATGGAATTTTGATCCTACTTGCAAGTTCAATGATGAAGCTCTATGTTAGCCTTTCATTTTTACAGGACCCTAATGTCATCCGGGTAAAGCTCTCTGCGTTTATTTTGGACCAAAACCGGATTTAAACCCAAAATGAAACAAATTCCTCATTCTGCAACTTGATGTCAATAACGATGTGGGGATGACATCGTCACATCGTTAACGATGTCATCCATATCGTTAATGATGTGACAGTTGCAAAAGTCAACTCTGCCAACATTTTCGATTTTTGAGGCAAAAAGCCTTACCACCCCATCCTTTCCGGCTTATTCTGACTTAACCACACCCCTTGCCTTAACCTATGACTGAATGTGCCATCCTTTTGGCATGCTTTGACAAAAAGTTGAAAAGGGGAGTGAGTTAAAGTGAAAAAGCAAAAAGGTTGATCTTGGAAAGGGATCTCTATGAAAGAGAAGCCGAGTTTCAAAAGCAGATGGTGGGGAGAACATTTCGTCCAAACTCATTGCAAAGCAAAGAGCTCTCAAGTTTGAAGTCTAACTTGTGTGTTCTTGGGTTTTTCAAGCTCATTTTGCAAAATAATCACACATTCCACTTACAAACACCTGGAAATCCTACTTAGATAGCTGAAGTTCATGAAAAGGGCATGAATTTGGGTTGTATTGGGTTTATCTTTCACTTAAGCAAGCTTGAGGATTAGATTTTACTCCATAAGCAAGTTTGAGGTTTAGAGGAATTTTAAGATACTTTTGAGGTTTAGATTTCTCACTAGCATTTACATCAAGTTAATTTCCAGCAAGTTCTAACACTTTAGAACTTGATGTGGGTGCTTTTGAAAGGAGTCTTCATCCATTTAAAGCTCTTTCTCGTCTTTTCCATCTTTTAGCCAAAACTAGCTTTAAGAGTTTAAGTCTAGAAATCCAGCATTTTAAGCTTCCAAAAGTCATTCTTTAGGTCACTACATCTTTACCAAACATACACCTTCAACTTAGAGTCCTTTTAGACTTCGTTTTAAGGTTCTTCACCAACCACATCAATAAAAGAATCAAGGAGAGCTCCTGGAGGACATCGAGAGTCTTGAAGAAGTGGATTCACGGCTTCAGGGTATGCCTCTGAGTTCCTAGAGTCTTGTTCTATGTATTTATTGATATTGGTTGTGTTTATGTGACTTTATTTCAGTTTAAACAAAATTTGAGTGATCTGCTTCTATCATGTCGTTAATGGCATGACTGATGTTGTTAACAATATTATGATGATGTTAATGACATCATGCTCATGTCGTTAACGACATGACACTTCCAACAGTCATGAAGTTACTTTTCGCTTCATTTTATGTCCAATTGGTCAAGAGGTGACCCTTCAGACTTCAAATCTGAGTTTCTTAGTGACATAGAACTTAGTATTGAGTATTTTCAGGACTTGAAATCCATTCGAGAAATGTTCAGGTGGTTAAAGTCAATTTCCTCTTCATCGGGGTTCGATTTACTAGCTTTAACGACTTCGTTCTCGAATGGATTACGATGGCAGTCCGAATTTCCATATTTTAGACCTAGATTTACTTATTTTCATATATATATATATATATATATATATATATATATATATATATATATATATATATTATGAAATTATTGTTAGGAACCCCCACGAAGGGAACCCGATTCCTGGATAACCGACCAAACGAAACTCACATGCGGCATTTTCACTAAATAAAAATGACTAACATATTTGCATATAAAAATGAACCGTTTTTATAAGGATAAGCTGACAAAATTTTTATCATTTTGGTCTCGTAAAATATTCGAACTCGAGCATATTTGGTGCATTCGCACATGTTTGTGATGTGAAATATAAAATGTGCTAACCTAAGGTTAGATGTATGCTAGGTTTATTTTCCTTCGAGTATTGCATTTAATTCAAATCAATGTAATATTTGTTAGAACTCGTGTATTCTAGGTGATTGTATTCACTAGATATCAATGTATTTAGGGAATTTATATCCCCGATCCCGATATGTAACTAATCCCTCGTAGATTAGGAGCATTTACTTTCCAACGTGTTTGGTTTCCCGCATTTATTTACCGCTTTCTGTATGCGCGCTAAACAAACATATAAACCAAAAACACTTAGTATCTTGAAATATTATAAATGTGGTTTTCAAACAGATGTAATTTAACTCAAATAAAAAACGAAATAGATAACTCATCATGGATCGAATCTCTGTACTATGGTATTGTCTCGAACACTCCGTGGTCTAGGCTATACCAAATATTCCCGGAAGAGCTGATCCGGGTGGCGACTCTATAACATAGGATATAGATTTAGGTCTCGATTCTATTAAACTTGTTCCACAAACTTGTTTACATCTTTTAAACCGATTTCGATTCACACGTTTTCGAAAACCCCATGGCTCTTTCCTGACGTCGTCCCCTCACAAGAGACTTTTGGCATCTCTCCACATACTCTCCCAAAGGCTTGTGCTTGCCTTGCTTCAACTACTATAATTCCTGGACCATTCGGGTTTATGGGATTGACGTGATGAAGAAGTTGCAGAACTCTTTAGCCAACTCATTAAAGTTTGTTATGGAGCTTGGTTTCAGTGATTCAAACCAAAATAGTCCTGGTCCAATCAAGATGGATAGGAATAATTTTCACATCATAGAGTCGGTTGCCTCGTTTGTAAATAAGCTTTGCCTAAAAGCTTTAATGTACTGTGTCGGATCTCCTTCGCCATTGTACTTGGATAGCACTGGATAACTGAACTTTTTACTAAAGGGCTCTGGCATGATTGATTGGGAGAAAGGGGTGTCAGCTGCTTCGATCTCGAATGTCACAGGATCAATCTCTACATCCATGAACATTCCCCTAACCCTTTTTAGAAATTTGTTCAAGAGGCCTCATCGTCCGCCTCAGTTGCTGGAATAACAAATCTTGAGGGGGCGGTCTCCTTACCATGGTTCCTGCTTTAAATGGAACTCTCACGAGTTCCTTCGTAGAGAGGATAGATGTTTGTAGCGAGGGAGGCATTTGCTACCGATTGCTTCGAACTTCATCTTCTTCACAAGAGGGAACGGATGTCGGTTTCGTCCGGGATCTGTTGGAATTGGCTCCAGTTTCAAAGTACCGATCACCTCGATGGTCATCTTGTCTTTTGGGTCTTCGGGATCTTTCCCTAATCCGCTCAAATCTCTCCTGGTCAAGGGGCACCGAGGGTGGCTTTTCCCGGTGGTTTGGATGACTCAAGCGAGATGCTCCATTCGGTAAGTCGAGCTCTAGGGTCTCGGGTAACTATCCTGGGATCGAGCATACCTAGAGCCGGTTTGAAAGAGCCTCATTTCAAAGCCCATAAGTCTTTCTTACCCGGCAAGGATCTGTGCCATTTGAGCATTCATTTTGTTGACCGAGCCTTGGACCTCTCCTATTGTGTACATGCTTTGTTTAGTCAAGGTTTTCAGGATCTTGGTCTCCATTGGGGTGTTTTCATCTTGGCATAGTTCGAGTTACATGTCCATCTCAACCGAGATCGGCACGAAGGGTATCTCCCTACCTGTAGAATTTGTGGGTACGACATGGTTCAGTTCACGCCGTCTTTCACTTGGGTCTCGCATTAGCTTATGCAGCAAGCCGGGAGGAGGCATAGGTGTGTTATGGATTGGGGGTTTCGATCTCCAAGGTATCTGTCTCCATTTCTCGCTTCAACGGTTGCTTTGAACCGCTATTTGTTCGATCCATGCTCACCACACCACTTGGTGAGGACAGAGTGTTTGGGACGACTTGCAAGACAAAGAGCGTTAGAGGGGCTAGACCGGGCTGACTGGTGTAGCCAATTTGATGCCTAAATCAGTTCCAGACATGTTAGAAAGGACTGAGTAGGGGAAGGACAAAAGGTGAGAAGTGATTGGTTACCTTTCATGGGGTGTGTGCTCCTTTATATAGGGCATGTGTGATGAATCCTGTGCTGCTACGTATCCTGGTGAGGGCTGTTGAGTCTGCCTTTTAGGCCTTGGAGCCTTGTTGGGCCTCTTATGGATCAAGATATTCGTCTTGTTATCAATATGTAAATATACATAAATGGAAAATGATATTTGTTGCATATGATCAATAGACCAACAAACCATTGCTAATAATGGACACTAGAGTGGATTCCATCCCACTAATTAACATTATAATAATCATTAATAGGGTAAATATCTCATATCATGAATTAGTATTTAATCTTCAAAATTTCGAGGAGATTAAGATGCTAAAATAGTTATTTAATAAGCACAAAGGCAATGAAAACCATTGGATTATCCCTAAAAAAAACATTGGATTAGGATTTCAATACAATCCAATTAAATAATTATTAATTTTGATGTAACATGGTTTTCAACTTTAAAAAACTATACAAATTCACTGACACAATTCAGCCAGCAGTTGGTTTTCAAGGTTCATTATTTTATTTGATAATCTGTTGTAGTTAACGAAAGTCAGGCTGGATGATTCACACATCAAACAAACATATTAAAAATAGAAAAACAGCTATCCATAACAGACAATTTTTATTGTTTTTATGGACAAATTGGGATCAAGGTGTCCAGAAGGAATCATTTACTATTATTATTCAAAACTTAATTAAAGAAATAAAAGGAAAAGAAAACCTTAAGAACAAGTATATCTTTAGCTTCTTTTTCGAAGACTTTCTTTTGTTTTGAGGTTGTAGATTGGTTCTTGTATTCTTTTGCAAAAACAACTTCGGCCTTTATTATGTTCAAAATTCTTAAATGATATTATGGCCTCTCATTGGTTCTTACAAAGATTAAACTAATGGCGATTTGTTTGAATCTTGATGGAGTACATGATAAGGAGTTCTTGTCTAAAGATCATAGTCCAATTGGAAAAGACAACAATGTAAACTCACGAGAAAAAATGAAGCCAATTAATTGAAAAGCCTAAAAAGCCATATTATGGCACTTGTCTTTAATTTGTCTTATAAGCTTTTGTATTTTCCATGTCTTATTAGGCCAAGTTTGGAATCTCTATGTACTGTAGTAAAGGTGTAATGTGTCAGGAGGTGTTCCGAATTGTCATAAAATACTCCTGTGAATTTTAAAGTGACTATGTACGCACCTCAATTTTCAAAAATAGCACCATTTTGCCCCCTGAACGTTAAGTGTCAATTTTTGGATAGTTTGACTTTTCAAATATGTCATTTTTTCTAATGTTCCCTCATCAGAAGTTGACACATGATGTTTGAGGAGCAAAGTGGTAACTTTTTGAAAATTGAAATAACTATGGGATCACTTTGAAAGTTCAGGGAGACAGCGAGTGTTTTGGAACAACCTGAGACACCTCATGATGCATTAAGCATATAAAAAAAAGGTTTTGAATCCCACCTTTCAGAGAGCGTGATTTTTGGGGAAAACAGGCGGACTTCACAGCCAAAAACGAGCTCTTATTAGGCAGCTGCTGGATTATACCAAAAGAATACAAATAAAGGTGCTGAGACCAAACTGAAACAAAGAGGGTTAATGGAGAAAGCTATGTCCTTTGCCTAATAAAAAGCATCAAATATCAAGAGCCAACGGCTCTGATATTGAAATCTTATGATGGGTTTTGTAGGGCTAAATTTTACAAAAAGCTCCAAAACAAGCTATTGGTTTTCTCAGTGGTGAACTATGCTCACATTGAAAATGTTCCTTCGAATAACTGGATGTTTTTCCAGCCGAAAAAATACGGTGAAACTTTTTTTTAACGAAGTTGTGCCCGCTGTGAAAACATTCTAGCATCGCCCCTGGCTGTCTTATGAACCAAACTCTACCCAGTAAAAGAAACAAATAAGATGAGTACAATATAACTGGTTCTTGTTAAAAAAATAAGGGTCGGCAATAAACCACAATATACAAAAGGTAATCTACCTTTTTAGCCTGCATAACAATCAGCTAGTACTAAAAAAAAGTGGAAATATCACTAAAAAAGCACATGGAATTTCTGATCAATGAACACAATTTTATTCCTAAATATAACAGACTACAATATCTAATTTCAAAACCATACTTCCTAGTACTTTTATGACCACCATTGGTCCATTGGCAAAATCTCGTTATTATTGGTTCCACTAACTTATTGGTAATTATAATATTGGCATCTTTCACCCAATTTGGGTCCATATCACCGTTTTGATTTTAAAAAACAGTTGATCGTTACATATTCACATTTTGATTAAAAAAAATGAATTACGTAGCATATTGAAATTTCAAAATTCCTATGTTGTAAGACGTTTGGTTGAGGGATAAATATCCTGTCTCCCCAATCATGTCTCTCATTCGATTATTACCATGTGTTATTATTCTCAATATTTTATTTACATTTAATTATCTTTTTCTTATTTTCTTATTTTCTTGATGGATAAAGATCATCTGTGTCCATTACCCTGTCTCCATTCGATTATTACCGGGAACATTGAGAAACTAATTTTATCCGAGGAACATCACATTCCTCGAAAAAAGGTAGCGTTGTCTCATATTGCGATATTGCTAGAGACAAATGATCAATTCCAATAGTCTAGAGTGGGATGTATCAGTTCGTAGATAGTACATGGACCAAAGAAAGAGACACCGATCAGTTTTTAAATTGCAAAACCTATAAGAGCAGAAGGATATCTCCGGTAGAAATGACTAACAGTTATGGTTCAAGTAATTGCACTCATCAAAAGAATAGACTAACGCCAAAGTGGGCAAACTATATCTTCACTGGCAGCAGTAATACCGTTTAAACAATGACATGGCACCAAATCTGGTGCAAATAATCTAATTCCATAATCGTTTGAAACATTAATCAAGGAACTTCCATTCTGTATTATTTTAAGCAATTGGAGTGTATATAAAAAATATTATAAGATATAAAATTGTATAATATGCCACGATTTCACCAAGCAAAAGAAAGAATAATTTGTTCTTGATGTGCAT
>CAOJBI014019698.1:0-11378 GCA_948277035.1 Euphorbia corollata
CAGCGCGCGTATAACATCCCGCCCGCGCTCCAGTTGCCCCGCAATGATCAGGAGGATCCCTTGGCCCGTTTCCGAACGTCCCTGCATGCTCTCGCACTGAGCCTGGCGCTGGTCGCCTGCAAGCCGCAAGCAGAGCCAGCCGGCGCAGCGACGCCTGCTGCGAATGCAGCACCTGCAGCCTCGGCACCCGCCACTGCTCCGGCAACGCCTGCGCAGGCGACAACCTGCCCCAGCGCCGACTTCTCTGCATTTCTGAAAAGCTTCAGTGCAGACATTGCAGTGCAGGAAAAGGCCACCGCCGATCCGCTGACGATGATCCAGCTCGACCCGGACGCACAGCCCGAGCCCGCCCCGGTCACCCGCACGGTTCCGCTGGCCAAGGTCGAATGGCCTGTCATTCCCAACCTGGAGGCAGCCCGCAACGGCGGCCGCGAGGTCACGATTTCCGAAGAGGCCGATGGCCGCCAGGTACTGGTCCGCACGCCGGACACCGGCGATCAGCAGGTCTACCACTTCGCCCAGCGCCCCTGCTGGATGCTGGTTAAGGTGGACGACCAGTCCCTTTAATCAGCGCGCTAGTGGCGACACTGGTAATGGCATATCCGCCAACGTTTCAGGAGATAACCTTGCGTCCTTTCCGACTGATCGGCCCTGCATTGGCAGTTGCACTCGCGGCCTGTAACGGACCTCAAGCTGGCGGTGCGACCGGGCAGTCGACCCCCGCTGCCGGTACCGCGGCGACGCAGCCGTCCGCACCTGCCGCACCAACCCCCGCAACACCGACACAAGGGACTGTACCTATGGGCACGATAGACTCCTTCATTCCGGCGGGATCGAAGGCTCTAGAGACCATCCGTGGCGATCTGACTGGCGCGGGCCGCTCCGATGCGTTGATGGTGATTTCACCACCCTCCAGCGGCGCCGAAAAACTTGGCGATGGACAACCGCGTACGGTGGTGTTGCTGACGCAGACCGCAGACGGTGCGCTGCGGAAGGCCTCAGAAAACAGCAAGATCGTGCCATGCGCCCGTTGCGGCGGTCTGGCAGGCGACCCCTACGCGTTTTCGCGCATCCAGACCGGGCAATTCACCATTTCCATTTCCGGCGGATCGCGCGAGCGCTGGGCAGACGACTTCACGTTCAAGTATTCGGCAGACAAGCAGACCTGGTTGCTGGACAAGGTGGTGCGTGACCTGTCCGATACCGAGACCGAGCAGCACAACACCCTGGAATTGACCGCCAAAGACTTCGGCACGGTGGCGTTTCAGGAGTTTGATCCATCCACATTGAAGAAAGCTGCGGCATTGGACGACGCCGCAGCCGAGAAGGCGAATTAAAGGGACGTAATGGTTTGCACGGACAAGGAAGGAGTCCGTTATTTCATGTTGCTGAGAAATGAGGAGTTACACCATGGCAACCGATCGTGAAACAGGACTGCTCCAGTCAGCCTATGCTGCAGGCATTACCCAGCCGAAGGAGCTGGCAAACTTCATGGCCCAGGTGGGTCATGAATCGATGGGCCTCAACCGCCTGGAAGAAGGGTTCCGCTATACGCACGGATCCTCACAGGTGAGTTCGAAGGTGCGCTCCGCACTGCGTGAGGGCCCCGAAGCCCTGGAGCAGGCACGTCTGGATGCCCTGCGCGGGCAACCGGAAAAACTGGCCGAATTGATGTATGGCGGACGCATGGGCAATAACGAGCCCGGCGACGGCTACCTGTACCGTGGCCGCGGTTATATGCAGCTCACCGGCAAGGACCAATATCGTGCGGCGGGCGAAGCGTTGAACCTGGATCTGGTGGCACACCCCGATCTGGCGGCACAACCTGAAAACGCATCCCGCATCGCCACTTGGTACTGGCAAAACAACGTGCCGCAGGCCGCCAGGCAGGACGCGCATGCGGCAGGTGTTGCGATCAACGGCGGCGATCCGCCAAATGGATTGGCCGACCGCGAGAACCGGTTTGCCCGCTGGCAGCGCGATATCACTCCAGAGCTGATGAACAACCTGGCCCATGGCCAGCTCGGACAGCCGGTGCAGCACACTGCACCAGCACCTGTGCAGCCACAGCATGGTGGATCCAGCTCGTTTCAGCAGACGATGGAACGGATGCTCCCACCGCAGAACGGGACGGCACCGCACATCACCGGCCATTACGGCGAGCATCGCAGTGCCCGTGATCACGGCGGTACCGACTTCAACTACCAGGGTGGCCAGACAGGCCGCAACATGCAGCACCCGACGGTGCATTCGCCGGTCGCCGGAACCGTCACCTTCGCGGGCGGCAACTACGGCACCGTCAAGATTCGCGATGCACAGGGCAACTCGCACGAGATCCTGCACCTGGACGCGCTCAAGGTGAAGGAAGGTCAGACGCTGTCTGCAGGCGATGCCATCGGCACGATGGGTGGACGCGGCCCGAACGGTAACAGCCAGTACGCGCAGCACGTGCATTACCAGCTGCGCGATGCCAACGGCAAGCTGACCAGTCCGGAGACATTCTGGAATCAGGGCCATCAGCAGGAGTCCGGCGCGCGCCACCCCCAGCCGGCGACAGCGGGTGGCAATGGCACGCTGCGGCATGGCGAGCAAGGCAGTGATGTCGGCAAGCTGCAGCAGGACCTCAACCGTCTCGGCGTGCGCGATGCGCAGGGCAACCGGCTTGCCGAGGATGGCCGCTTTGGCGACAACACGCGTGAGGCGGTGATTGCGTTCCAGAAGCAGCACGGGCTGCAGCCCGATGGCGTGGTGGGGCGCAACACGCAGGCCGCGTTGTCCGCACAACCGGCCCAGGCACAGGCAGTGCAGACGCCGGTTGCTGCACCCAAGGGGCCGTCGCTCGACGATGCCTCGCATCCGGACCATGCCTTGCACAACGCAATCCGCAGCAAGCTGCCCAGCATGATCTCCAACGAGACCGCGGCCCACGTCACCCTGCAGGCCAAGCAGAACGGTATCGATTCGGCAGACAAACTGCAGAACGTCACCGTGCAGGATGGCAAGGCATTTGTCATGGGCACCACGCCGGGCTTCCGTGCGGCGGTGGATCTGAACCAGCCAGCTCCCCCGCTGGAGCAGACCAGTGCGCAATTGCTGGCTGGCCAGGCTTCGCAGCAGCGTGCGCAGGATGAGCAGCAGCGGGTTGCGATCGGCGGCCGCTGACGGTTCAACGCCGCAGCACGAAAAACCGGCCAGATGTCTGGCCGGTTTTTTTGTGTCTGTCTGCTTTCGACAGTAGCCCCGAGAGCGGCGCTGCGGCCGCGCCTGACTGCACACGCCGCGCGAATTGCCTGTCGTTGCCAGCGGATCGAGCGTCGCTGGAGGTTGGTGCACCCTCCAGATTGCGACAAGACGGCATGCCTGCCGCGCTGGCGATGTCGCACACGTAGTGACACTCCTGCTGCTCTGCGATGCCCTCCACACCGCAAAGTGGCGCGGCGCACAGAACGCAACACAGCTGTAACTTTTACTACTGTGCTGTCATGGACTGTGCAAGTTTATCTGCCGGCACCTGTTGCCAGTCGCGATCGGCCGTGATGCGTATCGCCGCCGATCTTTGCATTGCACGTTTTCGGGGAGAGAGTCGTCATGCAATTTCATGTCCTGGGCGCGGCGATCTGCTGCGCGCTATCGTTGTCTGCTGTCGCCACTGCTGCGGATCTTTCCGCGGATGCCGCGGTGTCGCGCGCGCAATCCTTGTTGGGCAATCACGCTGCGGCGCTGGCCAATCGTGCAACGGCCGATGCGTTTGTCGCGCGCGACAGCATTGTCGATGCCGACGGCAGCGAGCATGTGCGCTTCGATCGTACGTATCAGGGCCTGCCGGTGATCGGCGGCGATGTGGTGGTGCATTCGCGGCGCGGAGTGATGCGTCAGCTGAGCCAGAGCATGGACACCAGCGTGCGCCCGAGCATCGTGCCCGGCATCGATGCCGACACGGCAGTGCGTGCGGCCGGTGCGCAGTTCGATCTGGCACCCGATGCCGCGCCGCGCGCAAGTCTGGCCTTGTATGCGCGCCAGGGCGCACCACGGCTGGTCTATGAAGTGATCTACAGCGGCATCAAGCCCGATCAGACGCCGACCGAAATGCATTACATCGTCGACGCAATCAATCAACGCATTCTCGAATCCTGGGACACGGTGCACACCGCATGCGCGGGTGGCACCAGTGCGGCCGGCACCGGGCGTTCGCTGTATGCAGGCAGCGTGGCGTTGGCAACGACGCGTTGCAGCAGCGGTTACGAGCTGACCGATCTGAGCCGCGGCAGCGGCGCCACCTACAACATGCGCAACAGCACCTCTGGCAACGGCACGCTGGTCACCGATGCCGACAACGCCTGGGGCAGCGGCGCCAACAGCGATACGGTGACCGCGGCAGTGGATGCGCATTACGGCGTGGCGTTGACCTGGGACTATTTCCGCACCACCCATGCGCGCAGCGGCATCGCCAACGATGGTATCGGTGCGCGCAGCCGCGTGCATTACGGTAGCCGCTACAGCAACGCGTTCTGGCAGGACAGCTGCTTCTGCATGACATTCGGCGATGGCGACGGCAGCACGTTCACGCCGCTGGTGTCGGTGGATGTGGCCGGCCACGAGATGACCCATGGCGTGACCAGCCGCACCGCGCGCCTGGTGTATTCGGGCGAGTCGGGCGGCCTGAACGAAGCCACGTCCGACATCATGGGCGCGATGGTGGAGTACTCCGCCAACAACAGCGCGCAGCCGGGCAACTACCTGATCGGCGAGAAGATCATCCCGGGCAACAGCAGCGGGACGCTGGCCTTGCGCTACATGTTCAAGCCCAGCCTGGATGGCGATTCGCCCGATTGCTACAGCAGCAGCCTGGGCTCGCTCAATGTGCATTACAGCTCGGGCGTGGCCAACCATTTCTACTATCTGCTGGCCGAAGGCGCGGTGGTGCCGAGCGGCTTCGGGTCGGGCACCAGCTGGAACGTGACGCCGGCCGGGCTGGTCTGCAACGGCAATACGGCATTGACGGCGATCGGCCGGGCGGCGGCCAGCCGCATCTGGTACCGCGCGTTGACGGTCTACATGACCTCCTCGACCAACTACGCGGCCGCACGCAGGGCCACGTTGAGCGCGGCCACCGATCTGTATGGCAGCAGCTCCACGCAGTACCGCGCGGTTGCCGCAGCGTGGAGCGCCGTGTCGGTCAACTGATGCACACCGGCCCCTGCCACGCGCACTGTGCGTGGCAGGGAGCACGGCTGCCACAGCGCCATCCGCGCGCGTATGCTTGGGTCATTCCTGGGAGGGAACATGACCGAACGCACCAAGACCGCGCGACCGATCGACCGCTATTTCGCCAGCTACGCCGACGATCACCGCAACACCACCAATCAGCAGATCCACGTGCTGGCGGTGCCGGCGATCCTGTGGTCGGTAGTGGCCCTGCTGTGGTGCATCCCAGTTGGCGGCACCTGGTTCAGCAGCGGCGTGTGGGCGGCGTTGTCGATGTTCGCGGCCTGGTCGTACTACAACCGCCTATCGCGTCCGCTCGGGCTGGGCATGCTGGGGATCTTCTTTTTCTTCGGCTGCCTGTGCCGGTTGCTCGAAGGCAGACTCGGGCTCGCCGGGCTGTTCGCCACGGCGCTGACGGTGTTCGTGCTGGCCTGGGTCGCGCAGTTCGTCGGCCACCGGATCGAGGGCCGCAAGCCGAGCTTCCTGACCGACCTGACCTATCTGCTGATCGGGCCGATCTGGGTGTTGGCCAAGCTCTATCGTCAGTTGGGTTGGCGGTACTGAGCGCGACGACAGCCATAACGTGGCCGGTCGCCGGCGTGGTCATGATCTGAAAGCAGCGGATTACGCCTGAGCGCTGCGGCGGCTAACGGTCATACTGCATCGCCCTGCACAGCAGAGCTAGCGGACCGCGCGCCATGCAGGTCTTCGAAGCACATACGCCCAGACGAGCCTCACTCGCCGATGCCGAGTTCTTCGGGCAGGGGACGAAAGGCGCGCGGCGCATAACCGAAGTCGCGACGCGCCGGTTCCAGGTCAAACACAAGGTCATCGCGCATGCGCTGCAATGCGGCCGCATTGATGCCACGCAGGCGCCCCAGCCGCTGCGCAGCGGTCAGGGCAAGGCCAAACAGTCCGGGCGGTACCTGATACAGCCGCGCCGGTCGTGGCAGCGCTGCCAGCACGCGCTCCACCATCTGCGTATAGGCCAGCACTTCGCCGCCGCCGACGGCATAGCTGCGCTGCTGTGTCGCCGGCTGGGTGACCACCGCCAGCGCGGCGCTGGCCAGATCGTCCACATGCACCGGCTGGCGCAGCCCGGTCGCGTTGGCCGGCAGCACGAAGGCGCCGGTGCGCTGCGCCAGCCCGGCGATCTGGGTGAGCGTGCGGTCGCGCCCGGCACCGTAGACCAGGGTCGGGCGCAGCACCGTCGCCCCGGCGCCACGCGCCTGGGCTGCGGAAAACAGCGCCTGTTCCGCATTTGCCAGGCGCTGTGCGACATCGCGCTCGGCCGCGTCGATCGAGTGTTCCTTGACCTCCAGGCTGGTGGAACCGAACGCCACGATGCGCGGAGCACGCACCGGATTTTCGACATACCAACGCGCGAAATGGTCCAGCGGACCGCAGCTGAAGATCACCTCGAATGCCTCGCCCGCGGCAGCCGGCATGGCCAGATCGCCCTGCCGCCAGATCAGCCCGGCGCGCGCGGCACGTGGCTGGCGCGACCAGGCCGTCACCTGCCAACCGCGGCCGAGCAGCCGCGTCAGCAGGCGTTCGCCGATCTGACCGCTGCCGCCGAACACCAGGGCGCGCGGCGCAGAAACGGCAGTGGACGGAGCGGGATCGGCAGCAGTCACAGGGCTCGGATGCAGTCTGGGTGATCCCAGCATAGCGAGTGACAGGCAGCGGCGCGACGCCGATCCGGCCGCGATTTGCGCAGGCGCGCAGCCACGGCGTTGACGCTGGCGTCAGTCAACGATTTGTTAAGCTCTCTGGCCTGCTCGCGAATCTTGTGTTCCCTGCATGCCTTTCTCGCTGGAAATCCTGCTTGCGCTGCCATTTGTGATGGCGGCCGCCACTGCGCTGCTCTGGCGCACCTCCCGTTCGATCACTGCGTGGTTGGCTGCAGCCGCGCCGTTGGGCGGGCTGGTCATCCTGGCGACGCTCACACCGGCCGTGTTGCGCGGCGAGGTGATCGGCAGCCAGTACGCATGGTTGCCGCAGATCGGCCTGATGTTCTCGTTGCGGCTCGATGGCCTGGCGTGGATGTTCGCGTTACTGGTGCTGGGCATCGGTGCGCTGGTGGTGATGTATGCGCATAACTACCTGAGTGCACGCGATAGCGCATCGCGTTTCTTCGCCTATCTCATGCTGTTCATGGGCGCGATGCTCGGCATGGTGCTGTCGGGCAATCTGCTGTTGCTGATGGTGTTCTGGGAACTCACCAGCATCAGTTCGTTCCTGTTGATCGGCTTCTGGTCGCACCGCAAGGATGCGCGCGAAGGCGCGCGCATGGCCTTCGTGCTGACGGCCGGTGGCGGCCTGGCCCTGCTCGGCGGCATCCTGATGATCGGCCGCATCGTCGGCAGTTTCCAGCTGGATGCAGTGCTGGCGGCCGGCGATCTGATTCGCGCCAGTCCGTTGTATCCGTATGCACTGGGGCTGGTGCTGCTGGGCATCTTCACCAAGAGCGCGCAGTTCCCGTTCCACTTCTGGTTGCCGCACGCGATGGCGGCGCCGACGCCGGTGTCGGCGTACCTGCATTCGGCCACGATGGTGAAGGCCGGCGTGTTCCTGCTGGCGCGCCTGCATCCTGCCCTGGCCGGCACCGACCTGTTCTTCTACACGGTCACCAGCATCGGTGCGATCACGCTGTTGCTCGGCGCATGGCACGCGATCTTCCAGCACGATCTCAAGGGCGTGCTGGCGTACTCGACCATCTCGCATCTGGGCCTGATCACCATGCTGTTCGGCCTGTCCACGCCGATGGCGGTGGTGGCCGGCGTGTTCCACATCCTCAACCATGCGGTGTTCAAGGCCTCGTTGTTCATGGCCGCCGGCATCATCGACCACGAGACCGGCACGCGCGACATGCGCAAGCTGGGCAACCTGCGCCGCCTGATGCCGGTCACCAGCGTACTGGCGATCACCGCCTCGCTGGCGATGGCCGGCGTTCCGCTGCTCAACGGCTTTTTGTCCAAGGAAATGTTCTTTGCCGTGGCGCTGGAAACCGATGCGCCGCAGACGATGCGGGTATTGGCCAGCATCGCCGCGCTGCTGGCCGGCCTGCTCGGCGTGGCCTATAGCCTGCGCTTCGTGCATGACACCTTCTTCGGCCAGGGCCCGCGCGACCTGGACACCACCCCGCACGAGCCGCCGCGCTGGATGCGGATTCCGGTGGATGTGCTGGTGCTGATCTGCGTGGCCGTGGGCATCGTGCCGGCCTGGACCATCGCGCCGGTGCTGCGCGCCGGTGCCAGCGCCATCCTGGGCGCGCGCCTGCCCGACTACAGCCTGGCGCTGTGGCATGGCTGGAACTGGCCGCTGGCGATGAGCATCGCCGGCATGGTGGGCGGCACCCTGTTGTACATGGCGCTGCGCCGCACGCTGGACATGCACGCGATCCAGAACCGCTCGCCCGGCAAGGCGCTGTTCAACTGGAACCTGCGCGCGCTGTTCGCCGGCACCGTGCGTATGACCGATGCAGTCACCAACGGCAACCTGCAACGCATGCTGATGCTGCTGGTGCTGAGCGCTGTCGTGGTGGCGCTGGTGCCGTTTCTGCAGGGCGGCGCATTGCCGGCCTGGCCCGCGCCCACCCCGCTGCCGCTGCTGGGCTGGACGATCTGGCTGCTGATGATCGCCTGCGCCCTGGGCAGCCTGTTCCTGTACAAGCAGCGCCTGCTCGCAGTGCTGGTGCTGGGTGGCACCGGCCTGGCGGTCAGCATGACCTTCGTGTTCCTGTCGGCACCGGATCTTGCGTTGACCCAGTTGCTGGTGGAGATGGTCACGCTGGTGCTGATGCTGCTGGCGATGAATTACCTGCCCGAGCGCTCGCTGCCCGAGCCCGCGCGCCTGCGCAAGCTGCGCGATGCCGGCATTGCCGTCGTCGGTGGTGCCGGGCTTGCCGCATTGGCCTATACCTTGATGACCCAGCCCAGCCACACGGTCGCCGGCGAGCTGCTGCAGCGTGCGCTGCCGGAAGCCTACGGGCGCAACGTGGTCAACGTGATCCTGGTGGATTTCCGCGGCTTCGATACCTTCGGCGAGATCACCGTGTTCGCGATCGCCGGGCTGGTAGTGCACGCGCTGCTGCGGCGCTCGCGGATGGCGCCGGAGCGCAGCATGCCCGGCCCGCCGATCAAGTTGCCGGTGCCGGCCGATCTGGCGCAGATCATGTTCCCGCTGACGCTGACGGTGTCCTTGTTCCTGTTCCTGCGCGGCCATAACGCGCCCGGTGGCGGCTTCATCGCCGGGCTGGTGCTGGCGGTGCCGTTGCTGATGCAGTACGTGATCCAGGGTGCCGCGTCGGTGGAATCGCGCTTCGGCTTCGACTACATCCGCCTGATCGGCATCGGCCTGCTATGCGCGCTGGTCAGCGGCGCCGGTGCGCTGGTGTTCGGCATGCCGTTCCTGAGCAGCGGGCATCTGGAGATTCCGTTGCCGCTGCTGGGCGACCTGGAACTGGCCAGCGCGCTGGGCTTCGATGTCGGCGTGTATCTGGTGGTGTTCGGTGCGGCGATGTTGATGCTGTCGATGATGGGCACGATCAAACCCTCGCGCACGCGCAGCTCGCAGCGCGGCGAGATCGACCCCACCCAACGTTCGACACGCACCGCGGAGCAGCATTGATGGAACTGGCAGTGGCAAGCGCGATCGGCGTCCTCACCGCATTGGCGATCTACCTGTTGCTGCGCGCACGCAGCTTCGACGTGATCCTGGGGATGACCTTCCTGTCGTACGCGACCAACCTGCTGATCTTCGCCGGTGGGCGGCTGCGCAGCGGCCAGGCGCCGGTGCTGCGCGAGGGCGTACCCGCCGACCTGATGCACTACACCGACCCGTTGCCGCAGGCACTGGTGCTGACCGCGATCGTGATCGCCTTCGCGATGACCGCAGTGAGCCTGGTGCTGGCGATCCGCAGCCGCAGCGACAACGGCAGCGATCATGTGGACGCGCATGAAGACGCCACCACCGGCGTGGACACGCGCGAGGCCCGGCGATGAGCCATCTGCTGATCCTGCCGATCCTGATCCCGATGCTGGGCGCGTCGGCGTCGCTGTTCGTCGAACACCGCCGCTATGGGCCGCGCGTGCAGCGCACGGTGGCATGGGCGAGCATGGCCTTGCTGGCCGCAGCGGTCATCGCCTTGTTCGCGCGCGCCGCCGAAGGCCAGGTGCTGGTGTACCTGCTCGGCGACTGGCCGGCGCGCATCGGCATCGTGCTGATGGGCGACCGCCTGTCGGCGTGGATGCTGTTGACCACCCTGATCCTGGGCGCGGCCTGCCTGCTGCATGCCTGCGCCGGCTGGGACCGGCGCGCGCCACATTTCCATGCACTGTTCCAGTTCCAGTTGATGGGCTTGAACGGCGCGTTCCTGACCGGCGACATCTTCAACCTGTTCGTGTTCTTCGAAGTGATGCTGATCGCCTCCTACGGCCTGCTGCTCAGCGGCGGGCGCGGGCTGCAGATGCGTGTGGGCCTGCATTACGTGGTGTTCAACGTGTGCGCGTCGACCCTGTTCCTGATCGCGCTGGGCCTGCTGTTCGGCGTGTTCGGCACCTTGAACATGGCCGAGCTGTCGCAACGCATCGCCGCGTTGCCGGCGCAGGACCTGCCGCTGGCCAAGGCCAGCCTGGGCCTGTTGCTGCTGGTGTTCTGCAGCAAGGCCGCGTTGCTGCCGCTGTACCTGTGGTTGCCGGAGACCTATTCGCGCGCGCCGGCGGCGGTGGCGGCGTTGTTTGCGATCATGACCAAGGTCGGGCTGTACGCGACGCTGCGGGTGTCGGCGCTGTGGTTCGGCGCCGGTGCCGGCGCGCTGCAGGGCTTCGGCCGCCACGCATTGCTGTGGCTGGGCATCGCCACGCTGCTGATGGCCGCGTTCGGGGTGATGGCCGCATCGCGGCTGCGGGTGATGGTGTCGTATCTGGTGGTGTTCTCGGCGGCGACGTTGTTCATCGCCTTCTCGCTGGACGATGCCGGCGCGTTGGGTGCGGGCCTGTACTACCTGCCGCATAGCAGCTTCGTGGCTGCGGCGTTGTTCATGGTGTCGGACCTGATCCGGCGTCGCCGCGGCAGCGCCAGCGACCGCAAGGAAGTGGTCGCGCCACTGCCGCGGCGCGGGATCCCCGGCGCGATGTTCATGGTCGCCGCGGTCGCGGTCGCGGTGGCGG
>CAOJBI014023300.1:0-10698 GCA_948277035.1 Euphorbia corollata
ATTGATCTATCAAAGAATCCTGTTCAACATAGTAGAATGAAGCATGTTGATATCAAACATCATTTCATAAGGGATCATGTGCTAAAGAAGGATGTCAAACTTGTTTATGTTCCAACTGGTGAGCAGAGGGCAGACATTTTCACCAAGCCTCTGATAAAGGATCAATTCAACAAGTTAAGGGGTGACATCGGTATGAGTAATCCTGTGTGAAATCAGAAGGTTAAGGCAATCTCTTAAATGTTTGTTAAAAACTTCAATCCAGTTAATCAATCTCATTTACGAATTTTAAATGAGTAATTGTCAAAATTGAATTTTGAATTTTCAAAATGGCCATTATCTTGGAGCGGTTTTAAAATTGGTTATTTTATTCCCGCAATTTATGCCATAATCTTAATGTGAAGCATTTAATCATTGTCTCTTTACCAAACTGCCCTCACATTCAAAAAACCCTTATAAAAACCCTTCCACTTCTTCTCTATCATCTTTACCCTTTCAAAATACTCTCAAGCAAAATTTCCTAAACCTAATCTCTCAAATCTCAATTCGGAATGGCAGCAACAAAGTTCACCATCTCTGAAGCTAAACCTAATTCCTTCTCAAAGGTTCCCTATGGGGACAAACCCACCAAGGTGCAGGCTCAACCCATTTTTGCTGATGATTTCCTACTAAACACAGAGCCATTCAAAGGAATCATTGAGCGCCATCAAATCCAGAAATGGATTTTCTCTCAAGAAGTAACTTACCCTGAAGCGGTGAAGCAATTCTATAGTAACCTCAAAGTAGGTAATGAGGATTATTTGTTGACCATTGTCAACGGGACTGAGGTAACTGTCACTCCGTCCCTGCTCACCCACCTGCTAGGTCTCAAAGAAGGAGGAGAGAAGTTGAGGCCAAGATGCGAGAAAGAACTGACTGAAGAGCAGAAGTTAGCTTTTAGCCCTGAAGGATGGTTCGGGTCTCATAAGAGCACTTATTGGAGTGAGGTTGCTCGGAAGATTCAGTACGCCATTTCTACGATTTTCCTTCAGAAGCTCTACGCTCTAAATGAGCCAACGGTGTACGAACAGTGCCTTGTCTACAATCTTGTAGAGAAAAAGGCGGTGAACTGGGGGATTGTGATTATACATTACATCATTCATCACAAATTCTCCATGGGAAGCTTGATCACCAGAATCATCAAGTATTACGGGATCTCCGTAGCAGAGCTGGTAGTAGAGGTTGGTCCCAAGGTGAGCAAGGATACCTTATGTGGCCTAGAGTTTGGGAAAGTGTGGGATAGGGAAGAAGCCCTAAGGAAGAAGAAGGGAGCTACTCAGAAAGTAGTTTAGAAGGAGGTTGTAGTCAAGAAGAGGGATGGAAGGAAGAAGAAGGAAGAAGTGGAAACAAAGAAAGGAGCAAAGGAAGAGAAGCAACCAAACTTGGTTGATCTTCTGAAGAGGGACAATATTCCCAAAAGGAGAAGGGAGTTTTTGACCGAAGCTCCGGAGAAGAAGGCGAAGGGAGAAGAGGCTCAAGATCCTCTCAAAGTTGCCTTCACTAAAAGGTGTGGAGGATATGGCGAGCCTGAAGTCAATGCCCAAGGGAAGGAACTGTCTTCTGATGAGCAGTTCATGGGGTCCAAAAGGTTGGCATCTCCCCCTCCTCTTCAGCCAAATAGCTCCGATAAAGACAAGCTACCCATAAGCAGTTTGGGGAGGAAAAGGAAGCTGACTCCAGAGGGCAGGCCGAAGAAGTTGACCATTAAAAAGAGGAAGACTATTCAGAAGAAGGGAGCTTCTCAGAGGCTGAACTTTGATGCCTCTGAAATGGAGAAGGCTCTAGCTCTGAGCAAGGAGCAAAAGGCAAGGGAGGATGAGAAGGCCAAGGAGGATGAAGAGGCCAGAAGGAAAGAGAAAGAGGATTTCACACTGGCTCTGAAGAGAAGTTTAGAAGAAGATAAGAGCAAATGATCTGGTGCTGGAGTTAAAATCGTAGAGAAGAAGGGGTCTTCTGAAGCTGAACGGACTCAGAAGCTGAGGGGAAAGAAGGAAGAATCCTCTGGCAGTGACTCCGATGATGAACGTGTCAGAGCCTCTGAACATCCATCAGAAGTACTTGGCACAGGTTTGGCTTCTGACCTTCCCCTTCTTTCCCGTACTCCTCCTCCTCCTCCTTTCTCCCCAGGCCAGCTCTTCCACGTACCTACCACCACTCCTACCTACTTCCCTAAACACCCTCCATCTCCAATTCCTTCTCCCAACACAGACAAAGAAACCACCACTCTCCCTATCTCACCAAAACCTTCAACCCCTAAAGACTCTCCACTAAAAATACCTCCTCCACCAGAATCCTCTTTACCTAAATCACCTTCACCAAAATCCTCCTCAACCAAATCAGCCTCCTCAACCAAATCAGCCTCCATTCCAAAAATAGCAAAGGAACTAAAACCAAGTTCCGATGAAGCAACTACTGCAGCATCTAAGGCTCAGCAGGAAGCCAATGAAGTCCATAAAGATGGAACTGAGGCTGAACATTCCGAGAAGGCCGATGAAGCTTCACAAGCTGAGGTAAATATTGTTCATGATACCGATGAATCAGTAGCGGCAACTACTGAAAATGCTTTAGTGGAGCAAAAATAATCCAACTCTGGGAAACATAAAAAGTCCTAAGAGGTAGATAAGGTGATAAAAGTGGATGAAACTTCTTCATCTTCAACCAGTAAGTCAAAGCCAACACAATCTAATAAAACTCAGAAGATTGCGGATGAAGAGACTGATGATACTGGTCTGCCAACTCAACAAAATGTTGAGGAACCACAAGTAAACACTAGTGTTGCAGATAATCGAAAGGATGGGCTTATAGCAAGTGAGTCAGAGGATGACTCTCCGAAGAATGATGCTTCTCCAAATAAAGTTCCACTGGAAGAGACCAGACCAAGAGTGTTTGAGGCAGTGCAGACCCAAGTCCCTGAGCAGCAGAAAGTAAACATTCCTTATCTTCCCCAAGATCCAGAAGATATTTGCTTTGGTAGTTTCGTTCAAGCTCAGTCCTCCATTGCCAGTATCTCTGACATCCAGATGTCTATGGTCACTATGAGCAGCCAGCTAACAACGCTTCAAACTTCTCAAGTACCTAATGAGCTCCTCAGAAGTGTGCAGCTTCTGATGAGAAATGCTGCTAACATAGAGGCTGCGGCTAATCGATTCCCCTATGTTGCAGTGATAGCCTCTGAGATCTATAACACCATTCAACCATCAATGGTAGGGAGGCTGGAACATTATTCAACAATCCTCAATGGATTAGCAACTGCCAATGATGAGATTCTGAATCTGCAAACTCAGAATGATGGGAATCGAGATCTTCTGGAGATGACTGAACTTGGCGTAAATATGTTAGAGCAATATATTCAAGATGTCAACATTGGTCTGGGGAATGAGATTGAGACTGCTCTCAGGATGACAATCTTTGAGCTTTGAGATGGATTATTGAAAGAAATTCGTGATAACCTGAAGAAGAATCATGAAGACATTCTGAAGGAAGTCAAGGATCTGAAAGGTATTCGCGATGACCTGAAGAAAAAATATGAAGAGATTCTGAAGGAAATCAAAGATCTGAAGTCAAGCACGCCTCCGACCCTTAAAGAGATTGCAAAATAACTAGCAGATCACTTGGCCAACCATCGATCTAATCTTGGAGCAGATATTGAAGCTACTCTGAAAGAAGTACTCTCTCCTCTGGTTCAGAGAACGTGGTAGGATACTGAGGGTCAACTTGCTTGGGTGCTTGGGAAGGAGTTGCAAGCTTGCTTCACTCATCAGACACATGCCATCCAAACTCAGCTCACGGAAGCCACCTCCACTCTGACTGATCAACTTCAAGAGTGCATCAAAGGGTTTGAAACTCTCTTTCTCCACGGTCCTCCATTCTATGAGCATGAAGGCTTCATTGTGCCCTTCCTCCAAAGGCTCACAGATTTTCTCATCACCTCTAGCCTCTGGACACAGCAGCAGCAGATCATCATGATGAAGGCTCTGTATTCTTATGTTGCACCAGAGCTTGTAGGAGAAATTAATATTGTTGTGCCCGAACTGCAATCTGTCACTGATACATTCAGATCTTATCTCAAGAAGTTTTCCAATACTCCAGAAAATATTCTTAAGGCTTACAATCGGGGGGAGAAGACGGCTCAAAGGTATAAATCTACCTGGATGAGACTGATGGGGAGAGAATATTATAGAGCGCTGGAGCAGTGGAGATCAGGACCTGGTCAGACTTCTTCATCAGCACCAATAAAGACAGAGCCTATGGAGATTGATGAAGAAGAAACCTCCTCAAGGGAAGCAGCGCTAGAAGAAGTAAAGTGTAAATTGTATACAGTAGGATATAGTCTTTGTACATTGTAAAATTGTATAGGTAGCATACTTACTATATACCTTGTACAATGTAAACTGTATATCAATAAAGCAAAATTATCTGAGTACAATATCCAATTGTACTACTTGTGTGTATGCATCTATCAAGTTTGAAGGAATTCAGAAGCATACAAGTAGTCTCAGATGATGGGGGAGAAATATCAGAAGGAAACACTCTGAAGACTCCCATTTCGCCATATGTTCTCTTGTAAGCATCAACATGGGGGAGATTGTTGGATTCAGAAGCGAAACAAAATCACCAGAAGAGAAAGTGTTGATCCTTACCACAGGAACATATTTCAGAGGCTGCAAAGATTCTTCAGAAGCCAGAGCCTCTAAAGATATTTCAGAAACCAGAGCCTCCGAAGTAGTCTCAGAGAGTCAGAGCCTCCGAAGTTTAATTAGTGAACTCATCTTCATAGGAAACCAACATGGCATCCTAGTAGATTCTGATCTTTAGAATATTACCTTCAGAAAGGACAAGAATGTTCCGTATCAAATCAGAAGCTACCTAGTGGCAGACAACAAAGTATGAGGTGTCCACCAAGCCGCCAACTCCCATAAAGTCTGCGCGCGCACTATACTTAAAAAGCGCTTCACCCATACTTCTCCCATGCTTAAGGAACAGGAAAACTAATTAAGTATTCCTCGCCACTTAAAGTCTTTAACACTTTAACAGAAATTCAAAATTTCTTCAAACAACGGATTTAATTTTGAATAATCCAAGTTTAACGACTATGACTCAACGGGAAGAAAATACGAAGGTATAAAAGGAACTCTGAAGGACTGAACACATTAACCGAATCGAAGCTATCACATTTAAGCAAGAACAACTCTCATTCTCTTGTATTCAATTTACTTCAAAATCATTAGCAAACAATTATTTATATCTATTTGTAATAAGCTCATACTGAAACATTGTTCAGAAGCTTGAACTATTTTTCACTCAATCCATTGTAAGCACACTAGCTATCGGTTAAGTTAGTGTGGGGGAGCTTAGATACATTGTAGGACGGTACTCAGTGTATTGGTATAGCTCAGAGCCTAGATACAAGTAGGACGGTACTCTTGTATTGGTAAAGCTCCTGCTGAGGATAGAGGACAGTACTCTGATCTGTAACAGCAGCATTGTAGAGGTTTATTCTTCACCCAAAGAAGAATCTTTAGTTGATTAAAGCTTGGACAGAGTCTCCAAGGACTGGATTAGGCAGAGGCTGAACCAGTATAAAATATCGCTGTTTGATATCTCTAAACTTTATCTTATTTATATTTCAGCGAGTTCGCATTCGTCAGAAGCTAGCCTCTGAAATTTTTATCTTCAGAGCCTCCGAAGCTATCTTCTGAGAATATTATTGTGTTTCCGGCAAAACATTTTTAAAATCTTTTATTTGTTTATAAATTGACATTCACCCTCCCTTTGGACAATTTATCTTGTTCAAAAGGTCCAACACTAATGTTATTTAGATAATAAAACTATTGAGTTATATTATAATATAATGATAACTTTAATTATAATCTTAACATTAATTAATTAGAAAATGTGATGTGAGATGATAATACGAGAATATTTATTAATTAAAGATATTATTAATTTTATTATTTATAATTTAATAACTAATAATAATTTTAATCTCAATTACAAGATAATATAAAATTATTATTTATTCAACGATAATTATTATTTAAATAACAAAATTATAATTAAATGGTTTTACGTTCTATAACAACCTTTTATTATTAGTATTATTAAAATTATTTTTTATTATTAAATTTATATAGTTATTATGATAACTATTGTTTATATTAATAATTATTCACCATAATATATTAGAATTATTAGTTTATATTTATATTAATTATAATTAATATTTGTATTAAAACTAATTTTATTATACTTCGTGCATTTAATTTTATTATTATATATTTTAATAATTAATTAATATCTTTTAATATTATTTTTAATGATTAGTATTGATTATTTATTATTTTCAATAGTTATTGGTTTTACTATTATTTTGATAATTAATGTATTATTATTAAGTTCAGTTTTATTAAATTCAGTTCAGGTCCGTTAAGTTCAGTTCAAGTTTCAGAAGTTGAAGAGAACATGGTCTAACTCAATTGCTTAGTGTCGCAAAAAATTACTAAATGCCATGTTTGAAAATAACTGAAAGTTCTTTATCACATTTATAGAGGGAGGGATGAAGGGTGGAGTTATTGTTCAGGTAACGGTCAAACTTTATTATCTGGTATCCCCAGAGAAAAACTATCCTTATGAAATTCGAAATTTCCCTCTTATCAAAGATTGAAATAAAATAGTCTTTTGCTTTAAATGATTCTCCATTGCTTTGATGTCTATATAAGAAGCCATACCATGTTTGATAAAAGAATGAGTAGTGTAACATGGATGCAGCTAGTTATTGGTATGTTTGTTGCCATACACGTTAACCATCGTGTCATTGAACTCAAAGTATGATATAGATGGTGTTAAGTTAATGATTTCACCTTGGAGCAAGCAATGGCTGCTAATAGTAAAAAAGATATGCTCAACTCGAAAAAGAACTTTCACATTTTTTTACTGGATGTTAATAAAGTAAAACTGTAAGCATACTTAGTGAAAGAAGAACCAGTTACTTTCAAATTTTTATTAATCATACATGTAATGTCATTTTTCATGTGATCAATGTCGTAGCCTAGTATTAAGAGTGAACTTGAGGTCTCAGGTTTAAGTCACGATGCTGAATTTGATTAGTTGGTTTGTAAGTGCATTAATGTTAAAAAAAGGGTAAACCTAAAAAAAGGGACATGTGGTTTGGGTCCTTTTCAAAACGGGTCTTGTATTGGATTTTAAGTGTCCCAAATTGCCCCTTGCCACTTTTTAGAACCAAAATATTCAACACAAGCCCGTTTTTTAAAATGACCAAAACCACAGGTCCCTTTTTTGAAGTTTACCCTTAAAAAAAATTCGATGAAAAGGAGATACGAAGGAACCAGATTTGTCTATGATAATCCATACCCACTTCTTGGTATCAATTTGATTAGAAAAACATTATTGGAGAAACATTTTTGGTAGTTTGGTATTGCGAAGTCCACGAGTAATTCAAAGAACTTTATATAATTGCATACTTTTGAGAGATCCAAAAACCAATTTATGAATTGTCCCTCAAGTTTTGTTGGGCAGTTGAAACATGGAAGAAGCTATGAGGTACAAATTATGGCAAAAGTCTCAGATTTGAATTGAGATACGAATACTTTTTGTGAACATGAGTTGCATTCACATTGAAAATGCTATGAGAACAACAGATATTTGCCACTCTTTTAAAGTTACACAAGACTTCTGCAAGTTGAAGAATAAATGTTTGTATATTTCCCACGTAGCCATTATTTTCACCTTGGATTATTTACGCAATTCATGGTTCTTAAAAAAAAGGCAGAATGCATCTGGAGTTCTGGACCCCTCTGAGGTTGGCCAAAAAAACCGTTTGCCCCCCTGAACTTAAGAAAGGATCTCATACCCCCCATGAACTTGCAAAAATGCACCGGTTAACCCCCTCAACTTGTAAAAAAATACCAATTTACCCCCTGATTGTCACGTGTCAACTTCATGTGAAGAGAGAAAAATGAAAATTTTAAAAAGTCAAACCAATCAGATTGTGACACGTGGCATCTAGGGGGTATATTGATACTATTTTACAAGTTGAGGGGGTTAACCGGTGCATTTTTGCAAGTTCAGGGGGGCATGGAATCCTTTCTTAAGTTCAGGGGGGCAAACGATTTTTTTGGCCAACCTCAGAAGGGGTCCAGATGCATTTTGCCTAAAAAAATAGAAATATTTTCTTTATATTTAGTCTGGCCAAATATTTACTTTTTTTAACCAACAAAATGATAGAATAGTACACTCAAACTTCTTTGGAAGTTGGATTTCACTGAAAGAATCGGACAGGCAAACAAAACCTAAGATTTTTTTTTCAACATTTGATAGAGCTTCATGGCGTCAAAAGATCCATATAGCCGACCCCATCTAGTGTGGGATTAAGGCTTGGTTATTGTTGTTGTTGTATTTGTATGGATTGTTTGGTTGGCGAATATCTAATCCGTGAAATAGGAGATGTACAAATGAAAAAAAGTTACAAATGGTAGAGTATTTGTATGAAATCCTTAAAACGGATGGAATAACTATTCCTAACTTTCATACATGTCATAGAATAGCTATTCCTTGCGGGGAGGAGGAATAGTTATTCCTTGCAGGGAGGAGGAATAACTATTCCATGACATGTACGATAACTATTTTCCATCCGTTTTAAGGATTCTATGCAAATACTCTACATTTTTTCATTCATTTTTCTTCTATTCCACGGAATAGTCGTTCCGCCAACCAAATGAATCCCTACTACTTTAATGTACCGTGTGAAATTTCGTGTAGGTGGATCTTAAACATGTCATAACAACTACTGGATTCATGTTCAGCAAATAGACACTATATCCCCTATGAAAAAAATTTCACATGAAAAATTTAACTCATCATATTTCTCATGTTCGTTCATGTGATATTTACGTTCCATCTTAGTAGTCATGTGTCTCTATGAGAGGTAAACCCATATATATTAACAGCCAAAATTCATAGTTTAATGCTCTTAGCATGATAAGATCCCGAAGTATAGACAAGACCACAAGATCGAACACACAGCAAAATTCATTTTTCCATTATATGTTGAATTAACCTTCAAGTTCGTGTAGGAGAAAGAAGCACCAATGTACACCACTTTCTACACATGTACTTATTTGGCCATTTTTCTTTTCTTCATCAAATAATTTTTTGAACTTTAAGAAACAACATTTAGATAAACACAAGCTCCATTCTCAATAAATGCTTGAAACAACTAAAATGCCGCCCAACCTGATGAAGCTGTCTTCGTAGTTCGCGATGTTGTCGAAGGAAGATTCCTCTGCAAATACCAATGGCAATAAGTTAATGATAATTTTTCATGCAAGAGGAAAATTGTCAACTTATAGTTCAAATCCACCAAGCAAATTTACAAACAAGTTAGATGCGCGTCAACTTTTCCAAACATTTGCATAAAATTTTTAGTTGAATGTGAACTGTAATCTAAAACCTATTGTGCTGTGAAAAGGAGCAAGGAAGCATACCTCAAGGGGAGAAATATCTGATAAGGTATTGTGTGAGCAATTTGTATCTTCTTTCAATTCTTTACTACCAACACTGTGATTAGTCAAAGTTTCTCTTGTAACAGCTGGATCATTTGGAGGGGGTGGGAGTGGCGACCTTATTTTTCCCTCTCCAGCTGATGGTGGGGCAAGACTCAAAGCTTTAGGCTTTCCAGCTGCAGGAATACCCCCTGATAACCCTGCAGCTGAAAGCATTCCAGTCCCACCAGATGCTTAGGCTTCACAGTAATACAGATGGATGGTTTCACCTTCCTGTTTTATCCAAATACAAAAAAAAAAAAAAAAAAAAAAAGGAATGGTTCAGCTGGTGAAAATAAGACAGTATTTCAAGAAGCTTATACATAAAGCAGAACTCATGAATGCTCTAATTGACTGCTAACTAATTATTTGAACTTAAAACAGAAAAAAAATTATAAAAGAAGATAACCTGTTATGAAAAATATGTGTATTATTGAGTTAGTAAAAGTAGACTTCATAGAAGTATATCAAACAAAACAGAGTTGTAGTGATAAATGGCATATTTCAAATGCTAGATCATCGATAAAACAAAAAGCATACAGCAAAAAGAACGAAAGAAGCGAGCTTATTATGAACAATTTGCCAATTCCCTTCCTTTTATAAAAAAATTGCACATAAAAATTACATACAACAACAACATAACCCCGATTGCCTATCAAGGCTCCCGCATGGGTCGGGTGTACGCAGCCTTATCCGTAATAACAGAGAAGCTGTTCCAATGGACCCAGGATAAAGAAAAAAATCCACGCCTTACCCGGATGTGACTCGATACTCACAATTTCAGCCTAAGCTAAGACATTGCAAATTACCATTCTAAAACCTTATAAATCAATGAAATTGACAAAGTTCATAGCAAAGAATACACAGATATCCCAATTCTTCTACAATTTAAATTTGAAATCGATCGATCAGCCGGCTCAATGCAGCTGGAAATAACTCAATTGCAACATTACATAATCAAATGGAACATGTTTACAGGTAAATCTGAATCTATATGCTCATTCCTGGTATTTCTACGATGCACTGAATTTTTATACCAGAGTGTTATGAACTAAACTTGAAGAAGTTGTAGTTGTTAAGATGCCTTACCTTTAACCTGTGA
>CAOJBI014023676.1:0-10274 GCA_948277035.1 Euphorbia corollata
TTGTTAGATAGCAAAGCAAAGAGGCAATCAATTATATTGTGTTAGGATAGAAAGACTTGTAGAGGAACTTAATTCATGAGTGGCATGTGAAATGGGAATCCCCAAAATGAAATGAACGCAACATTCAGTTCGCTTGGTTCACCAAAACAAACACCATTTCATTTCGAGCTTTGTTTCCTCGGCAGAATCAAAGAGGTTGGTTGTGATTGCACCGGTGTATGATTGTTTGCTATTGCTAGCTAATTCTTGTATGCTGAATCGTGTACCAATGGATGTTAAGGTTTTGGGTATTGTAGAAACGAGTACTCAACGTAACAGGAGTGCTTGAAAATGGTGTTTTCAGATACTTAATGCACTATTACACACTTGCCAATTCAATCCATCTACTAATATACTAGAACGTTTGGTACTTATTAGATATAGTATAGCAATTGCCGCTACTATATTGTATCATTACAGTAATATTATTGTAGATAGCTTTCACATAAATAGTATGTATGATTAGCAGACGGTGGGTCTTCATATCTATTATGTGTATATATTCATATGTACTGTAATGAATTAGTTAAGAGAGTTTTATGTATCTCTCCATTTATGTATCCATTTCTTCATGGTAGCATAGCGAGTGTATGCTCCTGAGTGTATTTCTTTGTAATAGACGTTGGCCAACATAGTTAGTTCGTCAACTGACTTTTGAATCCTGCCTTTTCTCTGTTATTTTCTTCACCATCCCTTACAGAATGAAAGCCCACTCCATTTCTGGTCATCCCGTTGAAATCCAATCACCGTTCCAACCGTGTGTGATCCACATACGCCTTTGCCGTTCATGCCACCCTGACCATGTACTGGCGCGTGATGCTGTTTTCGGCAGGAGTTTTTGATGAAACTTAACCAACGACGTCACCTCTCCATTTATGGCCACCCGGTCCAAATATTTTCGATTTGAATACTTGGTGTTGAGGGGTTGGGTTTGGATAGTATGTTGTTCATAGCAAGTTTTCTTTGACTGAACCTTTCTTTGCAACCTGGTCTTTTATTGTCCCTTTTTTGGTCGAGTTGGGTTGAGTTATGTTGAAATTGAGTTGTAATAACTAGCACAGGTGAATTAAGTTCGGATTGTTTATTAATAAAGAATAGTAATGGATGATGATAAGAAAATCGTTACTAAAGTTAGTGTGGTTCATCTAGAATCATGGATAGAATATTAATTGGGAGTCATGCACAGAGGAAGAGAATAATTCGACAGCTTGTTAATGGTGTTGATTTTGAGGACCATTTAACTACTGATCTGCCTACATAGGCTGGGCAAAGAAGAAATGGTTAAAGGATGATGATACGTTATTCAATCATATTTAGAATACCGTAGATCAATCTGTTGATGATGTCAATCTTGACACACTGCGAAACTGTTAAATAGTTATGGGAACTCTTGGAGTTTATCTACTCATCTAAAGATAACATGTCATTTGGTCCACAATCTGCTCTATAAACTTTATCTACCAGAACAAAAGGATCGCTCTTTGTAGTAGTATTTTACTGAATTCAAAAATGTTGTTGAAGAAGAGCACTCCATTTTTCCATAGTAGTCAAGGTGATAGGCGAACCTAAGGAGACATGGGTTACTGTAGCCTAGGAGTAAGGCAAAGGCGCACGCTAGGTGCATGAATAAATGAGAATACTTTTGCCTTTAGATAGGCTCCTAGTTGGATAAGGATTCTCTTCAACCGACAACATTAACAACTACATCCCAAGTCAAACCATCGTCACCACCAAAAACAAACTCATCTTTAATTTCACATATTAACCATTTATTGCTATCATCTATATTTTTCAAAGAAATTGGATCAATGTCCTCTTCAAGTCGCCTCATCAATGTTCGGTTGTACTTCACAAAAATCAAAAGCATCTTTGATTTAGTTTGTCCCTTTTTCTTTGAGTGAATATACAACAATATACGTAATAAACAAACAGATTAATGAAATGACATGTTCATATTAAATTGAACGAACAAAATTTCATACTGAGTTATTGACATGTTAAAAAAATACTCCAACCTGTTCACAGCCAGATGCGCTACATGTTAGGTTAAGCACTTTAATTGCAAACTTTTGCAATTCAAGAGTAGAATATCCATAAGTTTGCCACCATTCACCTATCATGTATAAACTTATCAGTTTCGAACAATCTATTATAAGCTATATTGACAATTTACAATAAGCTAAGTCAAACAGATACCAAAACAGAGCATATTTCATTCACATACTTAGTTAATTTATGCAGGTCAAACAAATACCATGCCAAACAGAACATTTTTGTTTTTTTTATAACATATTCATATTTCATATTTCGTTTACTAGACTATTTAATATTCAACATAACCTTCAAAATATTTGGAAACCTCATATTTAATAGTAATTATTTGGAAACCTCATTTTTCATTGCCTTACGACCATCTCTTTCCTAATGATCTTTCAGCATTTTGAAAGCTTGGCAATTGACTTGTAATTTTGTCTTACTCAGCTTTCTCGAGAATCGAATTTTTCATCATTTCATATAAACCATCCATAATCTCTTCAATCATTTTATTTCTGGATTATCATGATGAAAATAAGGATTCAAGAAGTATCCCGCAACATGTGAAAGCTTATAGAGCTGGTTATCCCACCTTTGATCAATGAATTCAAAGATTGTACTGTACATTGTTTCATCCCTCTCGAAAGACTTTGCAATAGCCTCTTTATCTCTATCCATAGCTTCATAAATAAAACTCATCGCTGGCTTTTTTTCACCATCAACCAATCTAAGAATATGTATCAACAGACCAAAAATGTGTAAAGTGTAAATAACTTTGCTCCAAAATAAAGGCGACAAGATAATGGAAACAACATTCTTTGCTTCTTGTTCTGTTGCCCATTTACTTCATGTCCATTCCTAAAAAGTAAACATTCTTTTCAATTGATTCCTCAATTTATATATGCGTACAAGTGTAAGATAGCTGTAGCAAACCTTGTGATTCTTGGCCTTACAAGCTCTATTTTTCCATTGAAACTTCTTAACAATGCCTGGTCATATGTAAATATAGCTATTCACACTTATGGCTTTCTTAATGGTTTTGCTCACATTGGGAAGCTTTTTTACCAATATCTTCTGATATCAAGTCAACGCAATAAGAAGCACATGGAGTTTAATATAAATTCTCTCTTTTAGCTTCTTACAGCTTTCCTGCACAAATGAAAGATAGTTCCATAATCCATTTATACTATACAACAAAACAATCTAGTGAATATTAATTGCAATGAAATATTCAATTTTTACCTACAAGCAAACTATTTCTAGCGTTATCAGTAACAACTTGGATTACATTCACTTCCCCAATTTGTTCCAAGAAGGAATTCAACAACTCAAACATCTTTTCTCCAGTTTTTGCATATTTGGAAGAATCAATTGATTTTATAAAAACTGTTTCCTTCGATGAAGACCAACAAGTTAATCAGTGTTCTTTGCCCCTTGTCAATCCATCATCACCCATGATGGAACAACCATATGTTCTCCATTCTTCCTTGTAGCTCTCTAACATGACATTTACTTCAGCCACCACTTCATTCAAAAGAGGAACTCTTACTTAATGGTAACTTTGACCATGATGTTGCTATTCTTTTCAACCTTACAGTGTTGAAAGGAATAGCAACATCACAAATCCATTCAGATATGGACTAAATTTGTGTCTCAAATCTTTCTTACATGCATCGTTCATAGTTGTTTGCTTCAAAGTTTTTTTATCCTTTCTGCTCTCACATTAGCTTTTCATTTTGAGCATGAAAAAACACTACAATTTGCCCTTTTGTCATTGGTTTTGTTTACTTTTGTTGGTACATAATCCTCTCTTAATTCATCTTCAGAATAACCAAATATATCTATATTTGTAAAATCAAAATCAGATTCGAGAACATTATCAAACTTTTTAGCAGCATTTTTCTTGTTTGTGTACTCTTTGATTTCTTCTCTAACAAGTATTGGGAAAATGGGGGCACATCTTGATATTTCGATATTCTCCTATGATATGTTGTTTTTCTCAACACATACCACTCTGTAAACTTTTTCACAGAATTTACACCTCGCATTATTTTTGTTGTTTGGTTCTAGTAAAGTAGCATACTTCCACCGGGTATCTTTGAGAACTCAAAAAATAGCAGTAGCAACACTTGGAGAACTATAATAACCAACATTTTGATTGTTAGCACCAATCATTATCATTACAATGCACAAAAAGAATAATCTCAACTACTGTCTTGTTGAAATAGGACTGAAATGATACACTGTATCACAGATTGTTTAAAAATCGTAATTTCTTCTTCATTGAAACAAAAACTGAAACTGCATAATAAATTTACAAGAAAACAAGATTGCATAAGGAAAGCTTTTAATTCTACATAAAAAGGAAAATAAAAGACAAAGTAAAATAGAGAAATAGAGACAATAGAGAGAGTAGAAGCGAGAACAGAGACATTTAGTATTCAGTGTTTTAATTAGAAAAGGCTTTGTAAATCGTTAGTTGGGAGTTATTATTATTTTTGTATAATTAGGATAAAAATAATCAGTTAATAAATTAGAATTTGATAGGTTTTAATTACTAAATTGAAAAACTAAAAGTAGTTGGCAAGCTTTAGAGTTTTAATAGGTGAAAATCACTATTAACCTACTCTAAAAATAAATTTATCTACGCCATATATGCCTTTTGCCCTTGCACATCAAGGCAAACGCCTTTGTAACATGCACCGCCTAACAAGGTATAGGGCATCATAGTTGGCACTCTATGCGTGCCTCAAGTGTTCCTTTGACTATACTGCATTAATTTTTCCTATTATGGCTGATGTAAAGAAGATGCAGACGTAGAAAGATCTTGTACAAGTACGATATTTTCTAGCAGGTTTGATATCTGAGTATGACGTGACTAGATCTTAATTACTCATTAGTAGAGGAGAACTTCCATCACTTTCGTAAGTGTATGCATGCTTTCTTCGGGTTCCAAGGATGACAACGAGATAACTAAGATACGATAACTAACTTAGTGGCACTAATAAGTAATCATGGAGGCTAAACCCATGGAGGAATTAACAGTATTACCCCTAAAATATGCCATCACTACAAGGAAGAAGGGCATATAAGGCCGCATTGTCAAAAATTGAGATCATGGAGAAACTCGGGGGGCTAGGATATTTTCTCACATCGTTGCACAATGGGAATCTTACCAACTCCTCAAGTCTCATCACTATCAATCACTATATCTGTTAACGAGTATGTCTTGTTAGCAAGTTCACAAAAAGAACCAACTTTTTCTCTAACCAATACAAGAAATCAAGTTACTTATCTCTTTACTGCATCCAATAATTGGATTAAAGATTCAAGTGCTACTAATCATATGATTGGAAACACGTGTATACTTTCATCTTTCATGCCTTCAATTAACCTACCTTCGGTTACTTTAGTGAATGGATATAAAGCTTCGGTTATTGGACATGGAACAACTTAAAAACCCGTGATTATCTAATGTTTATCTTTACCCCCGGTTTCTTTTTCAGTTTATTATGTGTAAGCCTATTCACTAAAGGCCTTAACTAATGTGTTACTTTCGATCCTACTTACTATCCTTTTCAGGATTGAGGGACGAAGTAAACAATTGGTGAAGGAACATTGGTAGATGGGTTATATACACTTGAAAAAATTCCTAGTATAGTGTCTCGGTTAATCACATGCGTAGGCTCTGCCTCTCTCCATCTTCATTGTCAACTTGGTCATCCTTCTCTCATAACTCTTTAAAAATTGTGTCTTAGTCTGAAAGGAGAATCTACATTAGACTGTGAATGATGTTAATTTGCTAAACATCATAGGTATCTTACTTTCCTCGAATAAACAAACGTGTTGAGTCTTCCTTTTATTTAGTACATTCTAATAATAAGGTCCTAATCTCCTGTCTTCTAAATTGGGATTTCGCTATTTTGTAATGTTTATCGATGATTTTTCTCGACTAACTTAGATTTATCCTATGAAGTGTCGTTCAAAAATGTTCTCCATCTCTTACACTTTCCACGCCAAATTAAGACATAATTTGATTTCTTCGATCTGTATATTAATAAGTGATAATGCAAAAGAATAATTTTCCAACACCTTTCCCTCATGTCTTTAACAACATGGCATAATCCACCAATCTTATTACATTATCACTCCTCAACAAGATGGACGTGCCGAATGAAAGAACCGAAATTTCTTGAAAACTATTATTTCATATGCAAGTCCCAAAACCTTTCTGGTTTGATGCCGTTTCTACTAATTGTTTCCTTATAAATCGTATGTCTTCATCAGTATTTCATGGTCAAATCTATTATTCTCTTCTCTTTCCATCATCAGTTCTCTTTCCTCTTCTTCCTAAAGTTTTTGGGTGTACTTGTTTTATTCAAGATATGCAACCTAATGTATTAAAGCTTGATCCAAAATCTCTTAAATGTGTCTTTTTAGGTACTCTCGACAACATATTGATTATAGATGTTATTCTCTTACACTAGGATGGTACCTCGTATCTGCAGATATAATCACATTCTTTGAAAACGCTTCTTTCTTTCTTCCATCCACTACATCTAATCCTATATCATCTTCCTTAGGTACCTCAGACACTGAGTTTTTTTTTTTGTTTATACTATGATATAGCGTAGGATAATTCTCTTGTTGGTTATCCAACTACTCATATTAACCACCCTCGACCTGTTGTCCATCAAGTGTATTCCCGTCGTACACTACATGCTATTGAGGCTTCCTATCGTAACCCAACCACCTATGTCAAACCTAATGCTTCTTCTCCAGATGCTGTGCCTACCCTAATAACAAGCCTAACCTAGCCAGTTGCTATCCGCAAAGGTAAACGTTCGTGTACTCGCCTTTATTTCATCCTTCATTTCTTATGATGTTCTATCACCGCATTCCCGATTCCTTTTAGCCTTTTTGGACTCTGTTGTTGTTCTAACATTTTTAACTAAAGCTTTATCTCATCCGGGTTGGCTCGAATTAATGACAAAAGAAATGATGGCTCGTGAACATAATCATACTTGGGATTTGGTAAAATTACCTTCCAATAAGAAGGCTAGTGGAAATAAATGCGTCCACATAGTCAAGATAAACTCTGATGGTTCAGTCGCTCGACTGAAAGCCTGGCTAGTAGCAAAGAGATGCACTCGGTCATTTGGTGTTGACTACACTGAGACCTTTTCTCCAGTAGCCAAACTCTCTTCTGTTCGCCTTTTTATCTCTCTAGTTGTGACGTATAACTAGGATTTTCATCAATCAGTTATGAAGAATTATTTTTTACATGGTGATTTGACAAAAGACGTTTAAATAGAGCAAACACCTAGGATTGTTACTCAGGGGGATTCCAACAGAGTATGCAAGCTGCGATAATCTTTGTATGGCCTAAAAAAAATTACATGCATGGTTTCAAAGATTCAGTTTTATTATGGTTGAATTTGGCTTACGAAGAAGTGCATATGATCATTTTGTGTTTTCTACGTCATTCAACTTGGGTTGCATACTACTAGTAGTGAATGTGTATAATATTGTGATTACTGGTAGTGATAAGATAAGGATTTCAAAGTTGAAAGCGCTCCTTAGCAAGATTTCTCAAACTAAAGAACTAGGACCATTGAAGTATTTCTTGGAAATCGATGTATTATGAAGTCGAAAGGGAAGTTTCTTGATTCAAAGGAAATATAGCCTGAACTTGCTAACTAATGCCGAAATGATTGAAGCAAGAGTTTGCGATGCACTGATAATTCTGAATGTGAAGTTGAGACCTGGTGACAGAATCTCTTATAGAGTCCCGAGACTTATAGATGAATTGTAAGAAAATTGAACTATCTCACATTCACTCATCCTGACATCTCATTTCTAGTTAGGGTTTTCAGTCAATTCGTTCAACTCCTAGAACTTCACATTAGGATATCTTGACCCATATTTTAAAATATCTTAAAGGAGAGCCTCACTATGGTATTTTGTACTAAAATCATGGTCACCATTGCGTAGAGGGATTTACAGATGCTAATTATGCAGGTGATATCACAGATTGACGATCTACAACCAGTTACTATGTATTTGTTGGTGGTAATCTTGTGTCTTGGAAGAGTAATAAGTAGACAATGGAATCACGCTTAAGTGCAAAGTCTAAATACAAGGCCATGGCACAGACTACTTGCAAACTTGTGTGGTTACGTCACCTACTTGAAAAACTTGGGTTTTTCCAAACAAAACCAATGACTTTGTGGTATGATAATGAGCCGCCATATATATACATCACCAATAACTTAAGTTGATTATCACTTCACTCGATAAAATTTAGAAGATGGTATAATTTCAACCAAGCATGTCAGAACCAAAAGTCAACTAGCCGAGGTATTCACCAAAGCCTTGCTAAGAAATAGAACTAAATACATTTGCAAGAAGTTGGGCATGACAAATATCTATGCTCCAACTTGAGAATGAGTGTAAAATATACTTTAGCAAGAATCTCAAACTAAAGACCAAGGACCATTAAAGTATTTCTTTGAAATCGAGGTACTACGAAGCTGATAGGGAAGTTTCTTAACTCAAAGGAAATATTGCCTCGACTTGCTTATTGATGCCGAAATAATTGAAGCAAGAGCTTTCGATGCGCCAATGAAACTAAATGTGAAGTTAAGACCTAATGAAAGAGATCTCTTGTAGAGTCTTGAGACATATAGACAAATTGTAGGAAAATTGAACTATCTCACAATCCACTCGTCATGACATCTCAATTTCAGTCAGCCGTTTATTAGTGATTTAATTGAAACCGAACCAACGGCCATGTTTTAATAATATTTTTATGGTTTTAATAAGTTTTTAATTACAAAATATAGCTAGTAAACAATTTTAGACTTTTGATGTAATTGTCTATGTTAAATATTGCCTTTGGTTTAATGGCCATTATTTAACCATATATAGGTGGCTGGTTGTTTTGGTTTTATAAATGGATATATATAAAAACAAGCATTTCCTTAGTTACGCTAAGAATATTCTACTTTATTTTACGAGTTTTCTAGTTATATTGCATCTTTGTTCAAGTTTCCTTGACTTGTTTTATCTTTTTTACTATAGTATTTCTATGTATTTCTCTGCTAATTTTAGTTCTATGTGTATTCTATAGTTGTTACTTTTTTTACTAGAAAATAAAAACCTATGTTCAAGAGGGTTAAAGGTGACTATTCAGACCTAAAATCTGAGTTTCCAAAAACATAGAGTTTAACCAATTTCGAGGACTTGAAATCATTTCAAGAAATGTTTAGGTGGTAAAAGTTAGTTCCCTCTTCAATGAGACTAGTTTTACTAACTTTGACGATTTTGTTTTCAAAGCGATTTCAATGACAGCCTTACTAATACTTCCCTAGCTAAATTTATATTTTTTGTGTACATATAACCGACCTCGACAGCTTATTAATAAATTGAGCAACACATTTGACTCTAACATGAGCCATTTTCATAGTAAAAGTGTGCCAAAGATTTAATCGTTTAAACTCAACCACATGGGTCTCATAAACTATAAATTATCACCATTAACCGAGTCTTGTTTGTACAAGTTGGTCCTGTTGGCTAAGAAAACACATAGTTAGAGGGGAGGTGAATGACTTATATTGATTTCTAATTTGATTTTAACCCTTTTTTTTAGACTACTTTAAGTTTGTTGAGATTAAAGGATAAGATAAATAGAAAAAGGCAAGCAAACAAGTAAATTGAGCTAAGTCTCAGGTTACGAAGCTTTGTTGAGTCAGAATACTCTGTAAATTTAATTATCAAAACACTTAACGATTATGCAAATGACACGGTAAAATTACATAGTGAAATGCACAGACACACTTCAACATGTTGAAGTAGCAGTTATTGCACTTCGTCCATGCGATGATTTGAAGAGGTGTAGAGTTCAATGTGATCTCGTATAATTCAATTATATGGATATTTTCTGCATGGCAAAGTACTCAAGCAAGAAGAGTGTTTGACTTGATGGCTAGTAAAGGATGTAACCCTCATGTTCAAACTTACAGCATCCTAATTAGTTGGTATTGCAAGAACTACATGATGCACTACAAGAAAATATCAGATTAGCGTCGCCAAATAGCGTCGACATAGAATTCGACGCTATTAGCGTCGGATTTGATTGAATTTAGCGTCGACAAATGAGATATAAAATAATAAAACTAATTGTTACATATTTGCGTCGA
>CAOJBI014028907.1:0-12191 GCA_948277035.1 Euphorbia corollata
TGTTGTTGTTGTTAGAGATACAAATATCATAATAAATATATATATTATAAATTGGCTCATTTTAGTTGTGAGTCGCATTCTTAACATATGCTCAGAACCGGCCTGTTGTGTAATATATCTATTTTAGACTCTTGTATGATGTATACTCGATTGTTAACAGGCTTGTTCCAGTTACCATGGTGAAATCCCTACTTCTCGGATTCAAATATTGAATCCTGGATACTCTAAATGCGTACAAGATTTTTCCCTGGTTTTTACTCAAAATGGGCCAACTTGCATTGATAATGTTCTTGGAAATTCATCGCAGGTTTGCACATGTAACTAATCATCATGGTGGTCAACTTCAAAATCTATTAGTGTAACATGTGATAGAATAATTGGCGAAATACGGTTAGATAATACTATAGATGCAATTCTTATCCAAAGTAGTACCCATATTGACATTTTTTTCTTCAGTTTATCTTAGATTCTCGTCAAATATTAATGCGTTTTTTTAGTAAAACATTGTATTATAAATTTAAAAATCACCAAATACATACGTAACTCCCTCAACTTGACAATTTTTATCAGATACTGCCCCAATTTTGAAAAGTCTCTACACATGAACCCCAAAAAATTGATAAAAGTGCGCTCATGAAGTACCACGTGTCACATTCTTATTGGAAATAGAAAAATAGAAATTCCACATCTTTTGAAAAGTTTAATCAATTAAAAGGTGATACGTGACCTAAAAGAAGTTATCGAGTACGTTTTTACCAAGTTTAAAGGATTTATATAAACTTTTCTAAGTTGTGGGAGCAAATGATGAAAAATACAAAGTTTATGAGACTAAATATGCATTTAGCCGTTTAAGTACCTAAGAGAGCTTGTACTGGGCATTTAATCAGAAAAAAGACCGGGAGTACACATTTCTCCAAATGTAATTCTTAGTGCTTGGATATCATGAAAACTCTTATTAATTGAATATATAGATCTTGACCTTGAATAAGTAGCCAAATGGACATGAGTAATTGCATATTATTGCCCAAGGAGTCTTCAATATTAACGTCTAACTAAATGTCCATTTTAATTTTAAAATTTCCTAAAATCATCCGTCATAATTTGAATTTGAGTTGGTGTGCTACATCAATATGTGTCGTTTCATTGACCAGTACCCTCAAGGTACCAATAGCATTGTGATAAAAAGTTATAAATATACTATGAATGGTCATCGGATTAAATAATACTAAAATGGCGTTTTGTGATTTTAAAATATATTATTTTTCATATTAGGCATTGTATTTGACTCTAATCGGTTGATGTAATGACTTTGCAAAATGATTCTGTTCTTTTTTAACTTGTAAAAGGTGTAATAGGTTGTTGCTTATTTCTTATATGATGAGGGTAGAGAATATATATGAGTATGACTTCAACAAGCAATCAAGCATGTCAAATCCACAATGGTTTGATTTACTCTGTGTGTCCACTTGTCATCGATTTGACTTTTCAATATTCAGGTAACTGACGTGAGTTTTTAATTACCAACTCTCCCTATCATCTAGTTTAAACGCAATCTAATTTTAAGATTAGATTAACTATGTATTAGCTATTGATGCGTTATGCATTTGCATAAATATCATCAGTTTTTGGGACATTACGTAATTAAATAGGGAAAAGGGTCTTCAAAGACTCAGTCGGTTCCTATTTTAATTTCCTCTAAAAATGGCTCTAAATCTCACAAATTTTTTAAGAGGAGGAGTGAAATATATTAAGAAAGAAAGTGATGAGTAACACAAATAGATGGGATTGATTGCCTCCTTAAAATGAGCTTCTTGAGCATTAGTATGCACAATAATATTTGCATCTCTAGAAACTAGGCTAAAGACATATGAAGTAAAAGATTGTAACATAGCTCGACACTCCGGACACAACAGTAGCAAAAATAAGAAAAGCCTAATTCATACTTCATAGTCTATTAAGGTATCGGACAAAATAGATTGTATCTACACATAAAAAGATTTCAATTAAACAAGCTATTGTGATTATCTTTCTGAAATGTTTTATCAATCTATAAAAATCATTACGCATCATCAATTTTTTAAAAAAGCTCTAAAATCTTAGCACGAGCCAAAATAAATTTCATTATGTCGGCATTAGCAATCATCTGATCTCATTTCCATTATAGTATAACAATTTTTAAGCACATAATATTTACTTGTAAACCTCTTGTCCCAAACTCCAAAACATGCATAATATTCACCGCTACAATTTAGCAAGCTCAAGCTAAAACATTTACCAAACAATATCTCATCTTCATAATTCAAGAATTTTGCATATTCCTTCTAAGCTTAAAAAAAGTACCAATCAAAACCTTATCTGAACCATATCATGAGCATGACAATAACGTCCAATATACTCCCTCCATTCCAAAATATAAGTCCTTTTAGCCAAAATTGGTATTTATGTAAGAGTCATTAAAACATAAAAGTTGTATTACACCGGTTCATTTGGTTGGTTACCATTTGGTTTAGCAAGTGCTTGCTCCCATGTTTTTGACTTGAATTTTCATTTTTCTACTAAGATGTACCCGAGTCCGAGTCTAATAAGTTTGGAGTTTCATTAATTAGAATTAGTTTTAAAATATATACCGGACCGGTCTTATATCTATTTACCTCAACGATTTATAAAATATTAATTATGGATCGGGTTGGAGAATGATTCTGGAAACTCAAATCAAGATTGATACAAGAAAGTGTGCGTGGACCAGGTTTGTATTGATAAATATGTTCATGCTCGGATGACAAACATATGTAATTTGGATACAATAATTTGTATAGTATAAAGTAAAAACCAAGAACGTTATTCACTTTGCAGTAAAACCAAAAGCAATAATAAAAAAAAAGAGCCCCCGATAAAATTAATTAGTTTATTAAGTCAATTGGTTGTTAAAACCAGTTTTTAACTTGTTTTTAGCTAAGTTAATTTTGTTTTATGTAAGTTAAATTTCTTTAACCAGCATGAATTAAATAGAACAGATTTTATAAATATTTGTGCAAAAAAGCAACCCATTCCATTTGTTACATCTATTAATTAACCATATTAAAACAATATGGTAAATGTGTTACAGACGTAATCTTCATATCCCACATATGAATTATTACAGTTTTCAGTAAATACTTTTCTCTGTATCATAATAAATAAAAGTATACCATTTGCCCTTCGTGTCCTTTTGCATGACAACTTTTCCCATCTTAATTTTTTGTTGTGAGCGACATCAATTTCAACATGTGTTTCCAATATAATTTGGTAAACATGAAATTTTGAATAAATTACCTTTATGCCCTCATACTTATAATTGAAAAAATGTATTCATCTTTAAACAATTGAAATTTGTAATGAAATGAGTCTATACAACAAGGACTATGAATGTTCCTTATATAGTTATATATGATGGAAATAGAAAGAAACGAATACGAATCGTATACTTTTTTCGTGCCCGATATCGAAGAATGCCGCTTTATATCCCGAATCAAATCTATCTCACAGTGTATCGGATAATAGATATACATCCACGATTTCGACGGCGTTGAGGATCGATAACGATCAATTTGCGATATTTTGGTCGTATGATGAAAACCCGGGAGAGGGAAAATAAAGAGAGAAAATGAAATTTCATCAAACGAATTCTAATCACCTAATGTCTGTTTATGTTGGTTAGGAAAATTCAAAATTGCAGATAAGGGCTTATGGAGAAAATATTTACAATTAATTTCTCCTTATTTGTAATCTAGTCCTTAATTAATTTTTAATCCAATTCATTTAACTAAATTGGATTGGATCACACAATTGACTCAGTCATGGACGGACCAGATATTTCCAACAACGTGGTTTCTTATGTGTTATATAAATTAGCACAACATGTTCTATTCTTGTAATATAAATTTAAATAGTTGCACTCCCTTTTAAATTTTCGTTAATATAAAAATTGTTGCTCAGAGGAAGAGATGAGTGAGGTATTTTAAACAGGGCCGGTTCTGAGCATAGGTCAAGGGTGCGGCGGTCTAGGGCCTACGATCAAAAGGGCCCCATAGTTTTTATTATGTCTTTAAGTATATATAAGTTTTTGTTAAAAAGTAAGTCAAAAGCTCTTCTAAAGGATGATTGCTCAAAGCAAGTTTCGTCAAAATCAGTCAAATTTTATCATAATATATTAATTTTTATTAAATATTTTTAATTAAAAGGGCCTTAATTTCTGATTTCGTCTAGGGCCCTCGAAATATATGGACCGACCCTGATTTTAAAGAGTATGATATGTTTATTAAATCAATTAAAAATAATTTTTTATAAATAATTAATTATTCTTGGGACTAAATAATACAAATCATTTTATGAGAGGACAATTACGAGAACATACAGGCGGGGTAATTTGGTAATTAACAATTATGTTGCCTTGCTCGTTGCTTCATACAACGATTCAGAAACTCCTGTATTGCGAGCCCTCTCATTTCTCCTCTTTACTCAATGAGCGCTCTTCTAAAGTGTAATGTCTAGTTAGAATCGATTTTTCTTACTGTCAGAAGCTAACTTTCGATTTCGGAATGAAAATCATCACCTGCAAAAACTTTTCCGAACTCACTCCGTTCACGCCGGTAAGCTACCTCCCCTCTCATGTCTCCTCTTTACTGCAATGAGCGCTCTTCTAAAGTGTAATGTCTAGTTAGAATTGATTTTTCTTACTGTCAGAAGCTAACTTTCGGTTTCAGACTGAAAATCATCACCTGCAAAAACTTTTCCGAACTCACTCCGTTCACGTCGGTAAGCTACCTCCCCTCTCGTTAGCTTTCGAATTTTCTTCTTACCTTTGGATTTTGACTGATTTTGTCCTTATAAATGCAAATGTTTCATATGGGTCTCTTGTTCACTTTTATCACTTTATATGGGTCTCTTGTTCTTGTTCACCTAATGCAGCTATTCATTTTTAACTTTTAGTTTCAAAAGTGTGGACTATTTCAATACCTAAATATAACACAACATTATGAACTATTTGAACTATATTTAAGAATGCATGATATAAATATTAAAATTTTGGACCAAAAAATGTGTATTAAAAGGTAAATATTCCAAATGTGAAAATGACAACAGAAAAGTTCCATTACAAGACCTTGGCTATACTTGTATTTATTGCTAGTTAGTGAGTTATTTATTTTTCTTTCTAGAATACATCATTGATATTACGTGGGTTAGGCTAAGTTTGAAATATAGGATTTCTGACAATATGTTATTTAACCTCGTTGCAATACAATGTCTTAAAATATTAAAAAAATTAAAATTCCTATGAAGAGATTATTTTTTATGGTTCGGAACTGTATTTGCTTCTAATTACATTTTTTAGCATTTTTTTTGCAGAATTAAAAAGTATGGCAGCACCAGCACCACCAGCACCACAGCCACCTCTGGTAAGCTTCTTTTTATGGTTCTAATCATTGTTGAATTTTTCATGCACTTAGTTATAACTCGAACAAAACAAACGAAGAAATGTTTGTGCAATTGAAAAAACAATTATGCAAATTAGGCTTATATCACTCACAATGATATAATATAGTTATATTGAAAATCCGATCAACCTTATATCACAAAACACATTAGATTCTGCTATAGACCACCTATAATTCCTTTATTATTTACTTATACCCGTGACAAATTGAATTAGATCGATGATAACATAAAAGTTGAGATTTGGGAGAGAAAAGAGCTTTCAATTCATCAATAATCGTGTGCCTTACAATTTGAGAAAACTTTGGCTATTATAGTTGTTACTCACGCACTCTCTCTCTCTTTCTGATTTTTCTATCAAAACAACCATTCGCAAAATGCAGCGTTTGGTAAAACTAAATTACAAAGCTAATTAAGTAAATGACAACTAATGAAAGGAAAATACGCAGTTGAAACTTAAATTCATAACATTCCACCCCGCTTGAACCCCTCTTCAGAAATCAAAATTTGGAAATCGCTGTTGAATGTCAAAAGCAAATTCCTAGGTGGTAGTGCCCTCTTTCATTCCCTGCCATTGAACTAATATCTTGGTTGATGCCATGTTGCCTCTCTTTACCATTTTCCTATCCAACGGAGCAATTGGAACTGGAATATATACCACAACTCCAGGCAATTCTGCTGAAACTTTGCCATGGCTTTGTACTTTCAGCTTGAGCTGTGAAACATGGAATACAGGGTGTATACCTGAATCACTAGGTAATTTGAGCCTATAAGCCACCTTTCCAATACGATATTCAACCTGATATGAGCCAAAGAACAATGGAGCAATTTTGTGATTTACTCTTCTAACCAAACTCTGCTGCTCATATGGCTGCAGCTTAATGAACACCCAATCACCAATAGCAAATTCCCTATCTATCCTGTGTTTATCACCCTGTTACTTCATACGATTCTGAGCTCTAATCAACTGCTGTTTCAGCCCATCTAAAGCCATTTCTTTATCCCTCAACAGCTGATCTACTGAATCAATTTTCAAGTCACCTGGAATATAAGGAATGCGCATGGGAGGTGGTACATCATACAACACCTCAAAAGGAGTTATTGAGTAGATTTATGGTAATTAGTGTTGTACCACCACTCTGCTAGTGGAAGCCAAGATTCCCACTTCTTGGGTTGAGTATGAGTCATGCAAATGTAGATAAGTTTCCAGGCACTTGTTCACATCTTCGGTTTGGCCATCTGTTTGTGGATGGTAGGCAGTAGACTTAAGCAACTCAACTCCCTGTAATTTGAACAACTCGGTCCAAAAACTACTAAGGAAAACTTGGTCCCTGTCATTTACTATAGACGAGGGTGTGCCATGGAGTTTAAAAGTGTTGTCGAGGAATAACTTAGCGGCCTCAATTGCAGTGTACGGGTGACTTAAACTGAGGAAACGAGAGTACTTACTCAGCCTATCCACTACAACAAATATGACTTCCTTCCCATTGGATTTAGGTAATCCCTCAATGAAATCCATACTAGATCGGTCCATACTCCCTCAGGTATAGGCAAAGACTGCAATAATCCAGGAGTTTTGGTGAACTGTTGCAAGTTTGGTGAACATTCCATTTCCTTACATAATTCCTCACATCCCTATTCATTCTCTTCCAAAAAAACACGAGCTTCAATCTTTAAGAGGTCTTGTATACCCGAGTGTCCACTGTAGCTGAATCATGCATTAAACTAATCAACTTCTCCCTGAATTGAACATTTTTTCCCACTACCAATTTCCCATTCCTCCTTAACAACCCTACATGCCAACTATACACTCTCTTGTTCCTTCCTTGCTTCAATTTTGAAATCAAGGCCTTAATGTCATTGTCCTCTTCCAAACTAGCTTCCACCTCAGGCAACAAACTACTCTCCACAGAAGAAACATCTGGAGCAGCCAACTCAGCAACTAGAAGTCTAGACAGTGCATCTACAGCTACTTTGTCTTTCCCTTGCTTATAGCTTATATCAAATCATAACCAAATAACTTGGCCATATACTTTTGCTGCTGAGTTGTTATGAGTTGCTCCATTATGAATTTCAAACTTCTGTGATCAGTCTTGATTAGAAACTTCTTGCTGCATAAGTAGTGGTGCTACTTTTTAATCGCACGAACAATGGCCAACAATTTTTTTTCATAGACTTATAAGCCCAAGTGCTTGGTTGACAAGGCCTTGCTGATGTAAGCCACTAGGTGACCCTTCTACATTAATACAGCTCCAATTCCAATGTCACAAGCATCTGTCTCAACAATATACAATTTATCGGGTGATGGCAAAGCCAAAACGTGTGCGGTGATCAATGCTTCTTTAAGAGACTGGAAGGCTGCTGAAGCTGTGTTATTCCATTTAAAATAATCTTTTTTTAACAACTCAGTTAGTGGGTTACTTAACACCCTATATTGCCTTATAAACCTCTTGTAGTACCCAGCCAGTCCAAAAAAACCTCGCAACTGCTTGATGTTAGTAAGAGTTGGCCACTGTGCTACAACTGCAATTTTCTTTAGGTCTGTGGTGACCTCCTTCCCTTGTATCTCATGCCCAAGATACTCCACTTCAAAGGCCCCAAAATACACTTGTTTCTTTTAGAAAATAGTTGGTGCTCCTGCAGCTTCTCAAAAACCATACGCAAGTGGTCTACATGATCAATCAAATCCCTGCTATACACTAAGATATCATCAAAAAACACCAGCATGAATATCCTCAAATAAAGCTTGAATACATCGTTCATCAAACTGTGAAAGGTTGAGGGCGCATTAGTGAGGCTAATGGCATTACAAGAAATTCATAATGGCCACCATTTATTCTAAAAGCAGTTTTGTATGCATCAAGTGCATACATCCTATCTTAGTAATAAGCAGAAGCAAGATCTATCTTAGAAAAAACCGTAGCTCCGTGCAATTCATCAAATAATTCCTCAATCACAAGGATAGGAAACTTATCTTTTATTGTCTTACTGTTGAGCTCCCTATAATCGATGCACATCCCCCATGTATTATCTTTCTTTTTGAACAAAACCACGGGGGATGAGTAGGGGCTGACACTGTGTTTTACAATGCCATTATCGAGCAAATCTCACACCATCTTTTCCATAACATCCTTCTGTACTGCAGAATGCCTCTAAGGCCTAATACTAACAGTTGTGGCCCCTTTCATCAATGGAATACGATGATCATGCCTTCTTGTAGGTGGAAGTGAGCTTGGCTTATTGAAAACAAACTCAAATTCACTTAGCAATGGCAGAAGCTCTACTGGAGTTTGGTGGTTGGTAGTTTCTAAAAAAGGTGCCACCATAACTTGAGCTAAGAAGGCTTGATGTGTGAGTGATGCAATGTTATTAAAAGCACTATGTGCCATCGAGGCGCTACATATCTGAAATGCCCGAGGTGCGAGACGCCACGTAGGCGCCTGCCTCATTGAAGTGAGGTGCTACTTGGTTAAGAAGATAAATATTTATATATATAACATCAAAATATACTTTAAAAATCTAGAATTAGACAACATAAAAGCTAATATTTTGAAAGCTAACACTACTCATTTTCATCTAGACTAAAATAATTATCACCTTCACCATACGAGCTAGTGTCTTCTTCCTCTTCCCCATCTGAGCTATCCAATTCTTCCTCTTCTTTATCGGATTTGTCACTTTCAACTTCATCCTCATCAACCGATGTTTCAACATCCACTTTCGTTTCTAACATTAACATTAGTTATTAATTGATTTAATTCCAATGTATAGCTTTTTCTTTCAATTAAGATTTAAGACTCAATAAAAAAACACCTTTCCTTTTTTTCCAATTAATAATTATAATTAATTTCAAAGTTACTTGCCTCTTTAATCAGGCGCTAAGTCGAGCACCTCAACACCAGCCCTGAGGCGCTTTCTTAGGCATCGCCTCCTCAAGTCGCAGCACTTATAGGTTGGGGAGGCGCTCTGGCATCGCCTTGCCTCGCCTCGCCTCAGCGCTTAGTCGAGCGCCTTAGCGCCTTTTAACAATACTGGAGTTATGCCCTGCAATGGTAGAATTTTTCCTTCACTTTGAAATTACATTGCAAGAGTATTGAAATTCCACACAATATCTCCCAAACTAGCGAGCCATTGAACCCCCAACACCATCTCACAATCTCCCAAAGACAAAATCAAAAAATCAACCTTATATTACCTACCCTGCATCCATTCAAAGCCTTTACACAATTGACTGCACACAATTATACTGTCATTAGTAACAGTAATCTTAAGCGGCTCTATCTTTGTAAACACACAACTCGATCCCTTAACCACAGCAGCAGCATCAAGCACATTGTAAGTGCTTCTCGAATCTATCAGTATGTGTAGACCTCTGCCCTTGTAACTACCTATCACTCGTATTGTTTGCTTGCCTTGGTCTTGCAATGGCCCCATGGCACATAGTGATATTAAAGGTCCGTCACCAACACCTTCCAACCCTTCCTCTTGACCTTCCAATTCCTCAATTGCTCATTCTTGTATCATAATGGAATGGAAGTATTTTTTGGTACACTGATTGATGCCCTGGTGTATATTTCTCATCATACCAAAAGCAGAGATTCTTTTCTTTCTTATTGACATCTTAGCAGCAGTTAATCTACGAACCTTACTCCCCCCTCCTTCCTTCAGTCCTTGGTAACTTTTGGAAGTGTTGTTTTCCCCCTGCGACTGGTAGCTTCGGAATTGATGGAGTTGGTAGTAGTGTTGGTTTAACTGGCAGAGAGTGGTTATTCACTCCCATGGCAGAGAGTGGTTTGCCCCTGCATCAGCACCGGATAGCCTATCTCGTCTTTGAGTCTAGTTAAGAAGCAGCTAAGCATTTTCATCAGATAATGAAGTCTTATGTGCGCACGCATCAAATTGATCTATATATTCTATCAGATCTTCAATTTGATTTAGGCATTTCAGATCTGCCATGGCATCTTCATACACTCTTTCACCAAATCTGGCCTTAAATTCCTTAACATACTCCTCTCAAGGAGGTTCTCCATATACACCTCTTCTACAAACATAAGATTGTGCCATTCCAATGCTTTACCAGTTAAATGAAGTGAGGCCAGTTTTACCTTAGTTTGCGGTGGAGTAGCATCCAATAGGAAAAATCTCTCTGTTCGGAACAACCAACCTCTTAGATCGCTCCCATCGTAACTAGGAAATTCAACCTTAGCATAGCGAGTAGCTATATAATACTGAGGTCCACCGTGCTGGCCTGAATTCAGATTGATGAAATTTCCACCACCACATGATTCAGTGTCCTCTGAGCTAGCTTCCTTCTCCTTCCCTTCATCAAAATAGTTCTTAAATCGCTCAAGCTTGATGTTTCTCTCTTCTTCCTGCCGATCCAGGTGTTGTTATTCTCGATTATCATATTTTTTTACTTTGGTCAAGATGCCTTCTTCGTATTTTTTAAATTCCTGCAGAGATCGTGTGTTGTACGTCATTTTCTTTGGATTGTCGATAATAGAAGCTCTGGTCAGAAGTGATACCAAATGTAATGGTTACAAGTAACCGGTAACAAATTGAATTAGAACGATAACAGAAAAGTTGAGATTGGGGAGAGAAAAGAGCTTTCAATTCATAAATAATCGCGTGCCTTACAATTTGGGAAAACTTAGGCTATTATAGTTATTACTCACACGCTCTCTTTCTGAATTTTCTATCGAAACAATCGTTCGCAAAATGCAGCATTTGGTAAAACTGAATTACAAAGCTAATTTGGTAAATGACAACTAATGAAGGGAAAATAAGCAGCTGAAACTTAAATTCATAATAGTATGTGTATGTATTTTTTTTGTGTATTCATAATTTCATTTTTGTTTATTTTATCAATCATTTTTGTTTGTTTATTTTTGTTTATTTTAGGTTAATAATGAAGATATGTACCTTTCATCAATCATATCGCCAGTGAGAAGCCAAGCTTTCTCTATCTTTTATATTAGTGAAAAGATAGTTCATCTCATGAAGTCACATTTCTTAATTCTTTCATTTGGATGACAAATCACATGCACTCCATCCCCTGGTTTAATTAAGTTCAATTACTTCATTATGCTGTCTAATCTGTATGGCATTAACCAAATTGAGCATTTCTCTTCATGGAATAGATCACTGTTGGGCTGTAGCAATGGCTGAGACAGTTGAAGCCATTACAACCACAGATTAACTGAACCACTGAAACTATCCTTGGCTCCTGAGTGTTTGGTGGAATTTCTTAGGAGGGAAAAAGAATCTATTAGAAACTTCAGCCAAGCATCTAAATTCCTCCTGGAGCATGGCCTGCCAAAAGAGTCAACAATTTCATTTAGTTCATCTTCGAAGAGAAAGAACAGGGGACAGAAACAGAAAGGGGTAAACAAAATTATATGCTTATAAGTTCCACTTTTCAATTATTTCGAATAAATTTTTGATAAAATTTAACTTGCATATGGAATTTTGATTGTATGTCTCTATGTCGATGATCTAATTTTCACTGGTAATGATGAACATATGTTTGCTAAGTTTAAGCATTCTATGATGGATGAATTTGATATGACTGACCTTGGAAAGATGAGATACTTTCTTGGTATTGAAGTTATGCAAAGCTCAAAAAATGGAATTTTTATTGGTCAAAAGAAGTATGCACAAGAAGTGATGGAGAGGTTCAGAATGAGTGAATGCAATCCCGTTCATAATCCTATTATTCC
>CAOJBI014032876.1:0-28873 GCA_948277035.1 Euphorbia corollata
CGGATCCCGAATTCACGCCCGCTCACAGCTAGACTAATTGGGAGAAATCAAATGAGACATCACCTTTTTCAAACGATTAGCAATAACTTTAGTAACAATCTTATAGATCACATTACACAAACTGATAGGTCGAAAGTCAGAGAAGGATTGGGGATTATCCTTCTTAGGAATTAAAATAATCAACGTGCGATTAAGCCAATCTTCAACCACCCCACTCTCAAAAGTCTGGCGAACAAGAGCACAAATTTGCTACCCCAAGGACCCCCAAAATTTTTCATAGAAACCCGCCTGAAACCCATCATAACCTGGAGCTTTCCAAGGATGCATCTAGAACAAAGCATCTCGGATTTCCTCATCCCGGACTGCCGAGCCTAAAATCAAACAATCCTACTCACTCAAGAGGGGAAAACATCCCCAGAAATGGTTACCCAAGTGAACATCGGTGCCTCTTCGGTCTTGACCATCTTTGTCCAAAGAGTAAAGATGCTTGTAAAACTTTACTGCTTCCTCTTTTAATCGATCCTCATCAGCTCACCAACCATCATCTAGCAACAGAGCCTTTATTCTATTTCTCCTTCTTCTTGAAACAACAGAATTATGGAAGAATTTTGTGTTTCTATCACCATAACACATCCAGTCCTTTCTAGATTTTTTATGCCAAAAATTCTCCTCTTGACTTAGGACTGCTTCATATTCGACAGTAAGGTTATTCTCTAACTAGGCTAGCTCCTCAGACCATCTACTATCCAAAGCCTTTTGCACTCCTATTATGCGATTTTCGAGCTTCCGATTTCGGAAAAAGATATTACCAAACACATTTTTATTCCAATCTTGTAAGGTCGCGGCCAAACTTTTGAGATTAGAACAAACCGAATTAGAATTATCCCATTCCCTCAAAACCACCTCACCCAATCCTTCATGCTCCATCCAGCACCGGAAAAAATGAAAAGGTTTAACACCCCCCCGAGACCCGAGCCTATCCACCAAGGGAAATAAGAATAGGGCAGTGATCATAACCTACTCTAGCAAGATGGCGAACGATAGTGTTTGAGAAAGAAAGCAACCAATCCTCATTACATAAGGCCCTATCAAGACGTTCAAAAAGCAAGCCCCTCCTCCAAGTAAAATTCGAACCAATAAATCCCAAATCAACAAGGCCGTTATTCTGAACAGTCTCCACGAAACTCCTACACACCCTTGATCTACTTAACCTCCCCCCCTTATGCTCGAAATTAGACAGCATGGCATTAAAATCACCAGAGATAATCCACTTATCATTAATCAAATCAGCCAAACGATTAAGATTCCCCCATAAACTTCTCCTTCCCATCGGGTTAGGGCAGGCATAAACAGCAATGAAAAAACCCAATTCCTCATCTCCACGGCTAACGTACATGTGAACAAACTGCATGTTATTTTCAATAACACGAACTGAAATAGGGTCATTCCATAAAACCCAAATACCTCCAGAAAATCTTGAGGCTTCCACTCTATGCGACTTCTCAAACTTCAAGAAGCTAATAATTCTATTAGCAGCGTTACCACTAACTCAGGGTTCCAAGATAACAACAATAGTCGGCTTATGATTACAGACCATGCTTTTCAAAACACGTTTGGAACTACAAGTTCCTTGAATATTCCAAATGATAATTTGTAACTCCATCAGAAGGAAAGAACAGGGTAAAGAAAACAACAAATACCACCACAACCGAAACAAAATTGCACAATCAATCGTCAACATCAGCATCTTTCTCCACCAAACAAAAATCCTCATGCTCTTCTTTATCAATATTTACTGTACCAGAGCACTCCTTCTCTAGGTCAACTCCTTCCAAGGCTAAGTCAATATGCTTTCTAGTTATCTTAGCTGTTCTTCCTTGTTTAAAAATTGCGTCACTAAGCTTACTTTTGCGCTTTTTATCCAGTCCTTTCCTCAAAAACTTAAGGGTACCCTCATTGACTGAAAGTGACATATCAACATTCTCCTTCCCTAACTCTTGATAGGCTAAAAAAGAGTTGTTACCGCTGTCCACCAAAGCCACTAAATGATCACTAGCTTTTAAGCCATACAACTTGTTCGAGACCTTATCGATGGAAACCCTTTTATTTTTAGAATTATCCAACACCATATTATTACAAAACTCCTGTAATCCTCTATCCTCCTGAGGCTTGCTATCAGAAAAAGATTCAGATGTCTGGGCACCTTTGGATCTACCACCAATTTTATACACCCCTCCTGGATGTTCAGAATTCACTACCACATCTCGCTGGCCACCCGTCGCATCCAATCTCATCCCATCCCTAAGCGACACCTGAACCTCAGCATTCCCCGGGACAACTACTTCATCATCTTGAATATCATTCAGAATTTGAAACCTAGAACCCACCGAACCACGTTGCTTATTACGTAGAATATGCCCCTCCTTCCATGAGTTAATTTTTTTGTTGTCCCCACTCTTCTTCTGCCTCCTCTTCTCCACCTGCATCCATGGCCCAAATTGCTTATCATTGATTTCCCCAATCCTAACCTCATCAATGTCTCCCCCATTCTTCATTCTTTCTTGAACGGTTTCCTCAAATTTTTCACAACTCTCTTTCACGTGACCATAAAAACCCCAATGAAAATAAATATTAGGGAGGCTTTCGTACTCAACAATTTGAATCTTGCCCTCTAACTCAAATTGTGAAACCAGGGGTTTTGTCACATCCACTTTCACTGCAATCCTGGCATATTTACCCCTCGAACTATTCTCGGTAATCTTATCAATTTTAATCACCTCGCCCACAACGCCCCCGATTACCTTTAAAACACTAGGAATGTAAAACTGAATTGGGAGGCCTGGAAAGCGAATCCATACAGCCATCGATTGAATAGTTGTTCTCAAAGGATCAAACTCTGCAGTCCAAGGTTCCACAATCAAATAATGATTAAAAATTGTCCAAGGACCCTCAAGAACAGCCCTAAAGTAGTCCTTACTGTCCCCAAACTTAATCATGAACGAACCATAGCCAACGTCTACCATAGAAAAAACCCCAAAAGGTTTCCAAAGTTTAATCAATTGTGCAAGCAGGGTTCGATAATCGATACTCCTTCCCATCAGTTTAACAAACACTGTATTCCTCATATTCTCCGCAATCATCTTATGCAATCGCTCAGAAAAAGAAATCGAGGTATGTTTGTCACTAGAATCCATAAAAACGTTATCATCTAATAGATCAAAATCATCATCACAATCCGCAGTTCCACCCCCACTCCTAGCATTCAATAGCTTATCCTTGAAAGAAACACTTACTCTGTCTTTTGAAGTAGCACCATCATCTTCCTTGTAATCCAGGTTATGTTTTATCTGATTGTAAGACTCTTTTTGCTTCTTTTTCGAACCTCAAAATTGTGTTTGCTAATAGGTCTGCAAATCAGGCTGCGCATTGTCTTGCTAAAGCGGTTGATTCCTCGACTAGTAGGGGGACTTGGTTTCACTCCTGTCCACCTATGATTATGGATGTAATTGTCTCTAATGTGATGCAATAGACCATTTTTCCTCAATAAAAAAAACTATGAGCATTATTAATTGGGTAAACTTCAAAAAAGGACCCTGAGGTTCCCGTCATTTTCGAAAGGGGCCTGTGTTATTATGGGTCTCAAAAGAGGGTCTGTAATTTTCTACCGTTAAGCAATTAAGGGCTTTTTTACCAACGCCGTCAAAACCACGTCGTAACTATTGACCTTGTTTCATTCTTGTTTCTGACTCCAATTTCTGCATCTTTTTTTACGTTTCCCTTTTCTTAATTGAGATAATCATCGCTATATTTCCATGTCTAGGGCTCTGAAAGACCTTTTAAAAAACACACCATTTTGGTCAAATTTCAACTTTCCTTCCCCAATCCTCACTGTTGACTCTACAAATTCAAACCTCTAGAATTTTGCAGCAAGAACGACGAAGCAACCTTTGCGCCTCTTTTTTTTCCTTGAATGGCTTTCAGTCTTGTGTTCCTGTGAAGTAATCAAAATTTCCTTTCCTCTCTCCGATGCCTTTCTTTCAAAGAGCTCTTTACTCTTCTTCCTCTACGCCTTCTTCTCCTTCATTTTCTGATACGTCTTCGAAAACTGCTGCTACTGCTCTGTCTGATCGCCGTCAGTCGTTTACTCACCAGAAGCTCACTCGTCAAAGGAAGCTCCGGCATGTTACTCCTCGAGACCTCAGCTTGGATTCGTCCGATCCATTCAATTCGCCCCCTGATTCGCCTGATTTTGCGTCAAAGCAGTCACGTTCTCCCGCCTTTTCCGATCAATGGATTTCTTCAGCTGTGCCGCAACCTTTGCCGCTGCCGGAAACGCCTTTGACTAAGAGACTTGATTCATCCGGCTGGAATTTCGGGCAGGCTCTTCTCGGATCGCCTGACGAAGGGCGGAAGTCTCCTGAGATGAGGAGGTAAGATCCTTTTACCTTTCATTCCTCAATCTACATGATATTTGTAGGAGTGCCTATCTTAACGGAAAATCCATGATTTTGTTTTTTCCCTGATTGATTATTAATTTTATTAGGATTAGGTTAAACTATTAAGTGTTCCTTCAACGGTTCTTTGATATTATGCGTTTAATTGGTTAAAAAAACTGTCTATTAATCCATTTGTCCGAGTCATTTCAGTATGGTGTATACCAATCATCTTCTTCAAATCCACAGTAAGTGGTAGATTGTCCAGAAAATTACTGTCTAATTTGTCTGTCTTTGCGGCCATCTGGACTTTCAGGAATAGTGCTGATCTTGTTGTACCAAAATCTGCCCCAAGTACAAGCAAGTTTCACCATCGAAGACTCTTTCAAGATGTGAGTGTTGATGGTGCTAATTCCGGTTTAAGACTGGACATTGCTGCAAGAAGTGCTCCAACAAGTGGTTTCTCAAGCCCTATGGTTAGTCCACGAAAATCAATTGAAGGAGAACTCTCTCCTCCCTGCAATACCAAAGATTTAACTGAATATTCAAGCAAGTACACCAAGGGACAATCTCTTTATCTGAATTTCGAATCTGATAGTTCAAAGTTGAGTCGTATTGTTTCACCCAGGAGTGCTCCGACAAGTGGTCTCTCCAGCCCTGTTGTTAGCCCACAAAGATCAAATACTCCAGACTTTTTGCCATCTTTTATGGTTTCACATGCATCTCCAGTTAGGTTAGATTTGGAGGCCCTAGATTTAGGTAGGCTTATTGGTCAACCTTCTCAAGTTTCACATGTGAAAACTGCGCATACTCCAGATCGTTCTCCATTTCATTATCGATCACTGCAAATTCCAAGCCCCAGCCCCAAACATTGCAATAAATTTTCGTTTTCACCGCACAACAAATTGCTTCCTGGAAATTCTAAGGAGTGGCCTGAAAGTAATAATAGCGCGCACCCGTTACCTCTTCCTCCTGAAGCTACGCCGCCACAGTCGTCTTTGCCATTGCCACCACCTATTTTCCATCCCAAACAAGAGTATCCAAATGTATCAGTGAGGAAACCTCAGTGGCAAAAAGGCAAATTTATTGGACGAGGTACATATGGTAGTGTTTATGTTGGAACCAACAGGTATGCTTGTATTCCGAAATTTTGGTGCTTCTATTTTGACTTTCTTCTTCAGCATTGAATAGTACTTTGTTGCTTTGACAGAGAAACTGGAGCTTTGTGTGCTATCAAGGAAGTCGACATCATCCCTGATGACTCCAAGTCTGCTGAATGCATAAAGCAATTGGAGCAGGTATCTTCAAGATTCCCATATTTCTAATTAAACATGTGTGCTAATGTCCTGTAGCCTAGAGGAAAAGACAAACCAAGTGTTATGACCCAACTATTTGTTCTTAACTTCTGTATAAAAATCCTTTTTATAGGGCCTTTTATAAATTTAGGAAGTGATTATAGGTAAAGTTAACTCCATTCCAGCCTCAACTTATGCGGAGTAAACATCTATTAGTTATTTTACTGTGGCACTGAAAACAGTGGCAACTTGCAAGTGGGTTATAAATCATGTTGTGATTTGGTTATGTAGCTACACAGAATCTTTGTGATTGATTCTCGTTCTTGATAATCATTAAGATAGCTACAGGAGAATATTTTCTATTCTTGTTCTAGTTCATGCTCTCTCAGTAACGGCAGAGGCAAATATGACTCACACTGAGTTACATGAAACTGATAGAAACATGCATTATTTTATTTGTGTTTTTCTTTTTGGGTAGGAAATCAGACTTCTCCAACATCTAGAGCATCCAAATATTGTGCAGTATTATGGCAGTGAGATAGTAAGTTTAAATCTTTTCATCGGATGTCTTTTGCGTGTCAACTTTTCAAGTTTGATTAGATTAACTGAACGCTAAATATTGTTCAGGTTGATGATCACTTTTACATATATTTGGAGTACGTTTATCCTGGATCAATCTGCAGATATGTCAATGAACATTGTGGAGTTCTGACAGAGTCAATAGTCCGTAATTTTACCCGCCATATTCTCTATGGGTTGGCTTATTTGCATAGCAAAAAGACTATCCACAGGTAATTCATATACTTGGAATGAAAAACAAGTCTCTACTTTAACTAGCAGTTGTCTTTTGCAAATTGAAATATTGTCTTTGTTTCAAACGAATGATGCACAAAATTTTCTTTTTTTTTTTTTAAATGCAATACAGTTTTCATTACTCGTTCAGTAGTAATTTAGTATAAGGTTTTCTTCTTGCAGTTCACAGTTGTCCAATTGAATTTGTGTGGAATCTTAATGCATTTATTTTTCTTGAAACATTAAGTTTGCATTAATTAAATCAAATTTATCATCAACTAGTCTACAATCGAAAAGGGAGGAAAGGATAACCACTCTCTAAAACTATGAAAATCACTATAATAAGCTTGTTGGATTTATTTGTCGCAAAGCCTGGCATTTTCTAGCAATATTGAATCTTATTGACATTCCACAGGGATATTAAAGGAGCCAATCTGCTTGTTGATTCATCAGGCGTAGTTAAGCTGGCAGATTTTGGAATGGCTAAACATGTGAGTTTTAAACACCTTTGAATACGTTGTTTGATGATTAGGAAATGTTCGTTACTACTTTCTTTGGCATCTCCTTTTACTAATTACCTACTGTTGATGTGCAGCTCACTGGACTATCATATCAGTTGTCCTTGAAAGGCAGTCCACACTGGATGGCTCCAGAGGTACTTCATGTTAAGAATCTTAAGATACTTCGTGGCCTATAGCTAGATATTCATTAATCTTGCAATACTTTTGCAGGTCATAAAAGCTGTGATGCAAAACAATGCAAATCCTGATCTTGCGTTGGCTGTAGATATTTGGAGTTTGGGTTGCACCATCATTGAGATGTTCACTGGTAAACCTCCATGGGGTGAGATCCAAGGGGTGAGTTCATTATTAGACTTGTACTCATTTATTGCAACCCAAAGTGTCTAAATGCTGGCTGCTATTGCAACCCAAAGTGGATCTTTGCATCCCCTTACATGTTTTAATTTAAATTCTGTTACAATTATGTGGATCTTTATAGTCATATTATTTTTTGATTGTCCTATATATGTGCTCTCTGCACTTCAGCCTCAGGCAATGTTCAAAGTTTTGAATAGAAGTCCACCTATACCAGAAGCAATGTCTCCAGAAGCCAAAGATTTTCTGCAGTGCTGCTTTCGAAGAAACCCTGCAGAGAGACCCTCAGCTAGTATGCTACTTGATCATGCTTTTATAAAGAATTCAAGTGAGCCCAATTTGTTGACTTGCAGACAGGCAAGTGTTGAATACCATTAGCTTCGAATAAATATTCTGTGTTATTTAACCCTGATGATATGCATGATTGTGTTCGATTTACAGGATAAACCACAAACTTCCAGAGAAAGTGCTGTAAAAAGCAACGATCTAATACCTGCCTCTCCTTGTACTCGGATTATGAATGATAAACTGCGTAGCAACAGGTAACAATGATACAATTTTGATCCACTGACTCCGTTTTGCAATCATTTGATCTAATTTTTAAATGTTTCTCGTTTTTTTCATTAGCGAAAATGGCCTTAGGGGCGTATACACAGTCAATATAACCGGATCTACTCATCATCAATCTTACTCTCAACTTGAAGTGCTTCCTACATCAAAACCGGTCTGCAGTTCGCGTAATTTCAGCCCTTCATCTAACGTTCCCAGCACTATGCAGGTTGGGACAGTAAATAACCATCCTTTGGCGCTTTTAAGGAGTCAAGGAAGGGAAGTTCCACACACTAAAGGGTGATGCCATTCATTAACAGAATCAAGTGTCTTTAAATGTACAGAATAGCCAGGTGGAAGCAACTATGCCGAATTTATCAGAGACCCTGATGTTTTTTGTTCCGGGTTCGTATCTCATGAGCCTGGAGGTTGCGCTTATCATTCGAGTATACCTTGAAATTTCATCGAGGGGATTTTAATTTATGGAGATTGTTGAAGTCAGTTTTTCTTGTCATTAATTTATTCATCATCATGGCTAGAACTTGTATAAATAGAATTAGGATTTGGGTCTTAAGATGATGATTCACGGATGGCAAAAGTATAGGGTAAAATATGGAAAATTTTTATCTTGCTATAACTGGCATGCTTTTGATGAAGCTGTAAATATATCATTCTATAAATTCTTTTGATGATAGGCAAATATTTATTCATTGAGTGGTAGGGTTTGAATTTTTCAATCGTATGCAAAAACGGTACACATCACAATTACTTATAAGTCAAATCACTTTGTTTTTTTGTTTTTTGTAAGTGGGTCAGGAATCACTTTTAACGATTAATAACTTAATATTTCAACTTAAAGGGACTGTCCGTTTGTTAATGATTATTTTTTGTTGTTAATCTAATAATTTTTTTTTGACTGAATCATGAACAAATAGTTAAAATTATTTTTCAATTTCAAAACAGCTATGGAAGCGTATTGTTCCTAAACAGTAGCATATTCTATAAGCCAAAGCTTATAAAATTTTCAAACTTCTTTAAGTTCACGAAAAGAACAATCTTGGCCCTTTAATATTAAGTTTTCCACGTGGCCATTCAAATACATTTTTAAAGGAAAAATTTAAAAAACGTAACCTAGTTTTTACTCATTTTCAAAAAAAAAAAAAAGAAAAAGTTTGAGGTATTCATTTTACAAAATAGAGATCGTGATTTCTAAAAATTTGTAAATGGAGAATTCTCAATATATTATAATAATGGGTTGAAAATCAGAAATAGTTTCAACCCAACTATTTAACCCTATTTAGGTTTTTCCTAACAAAATCATACGCTCCTTAAAAAACTCTTCTCTTACCTTACGCTTCACGTTCTTTCTAAACTTTATTAGCGGTTACCTCACTCAGGATCCCCCAATTTTCAAATCACAATTTCCTTCAAATCTGCATATCACGTTCAATCGGTTTCAAGAGGTTTTCAACAAAGTTTTAAGGTAACGTTACTTCCTCTACTCTTCGTTAATTCCTCTATTCTTCTTCAAATCTCTGAATCATCGTTTCCTCCACACTTCTGCGAATTTCTAAATCGATCGCTACTTCCTCACTGATTAGGGTAACATTTTTCCATTTTGAAAACCTAGACCTACTTAAATACGTTATTACACTTTTGTTAAATTTGATTTTGTTGCAAAATTGTGTTAAAGCTTTGTGTGAATAAGCTAAGAATCAACATGGAAAGAAATTGGTAGAAAAGTGGAAGGAAAAACAAACTGAGTTAAATTTGCTATAAATCAACATGGAAAGAAACTTGTGAGAAACTAATAGCTAACTGGTAAGTAACTTGTAGGATGAGCAAACCTGTATTAAAAGGTGTTGTAAAAACATGCTATGAACCAAGTTGGTAAGAAAGTGGTAGAAAAGTAGTAGAAAACTGGTAAGAATAACAAATTTAGTAAAATTTGGTTTGAATATGGTATAGATCAATGATGTTGGAAACTGGTAGGAAATTGATAGAGCGAAACCATGTTAAAAATTGTTGTATGAATAAGTTATGAATCAACATGGAAAAAAACTGGTAATTAATTGGTAAATAACTGATAGGAGGAACAAAATTGTGATAAAAAATGCTAAATGAAAATGCTATGAATAGAAAACTGGTAGAGATAACAAAACTATGTTGAAAATGTTGTACGAATAAATTATAAATCAACATGGAAAGAAACTGGTAAGTAATTAGTAAGATGGACAAAAATGTGATAAAAAATGTTAAAATGAAAATGCCATGAATCGAACTAGTAGGAAAGTGGTAGGAATAACAAACTTAGTTAAATTTGATTTAAATATATTATGGATCAATATCGTAGAAAACTAGTGAGGAGATTATATAAACAAAAAATCAAAAAGTTATAAAACAAAAACAAATTTATGAATTCAAAAAGTTGTCAGCATCCTACCACATGCTTACCACTTATTTACCAGATTTGTATTTCTGCCATTTACCTACCACGTATCTACCAGATATGTAATAGGAGCGTATTGAGAAAAAATTATAAATTTTAAAAAGTTATACAATGCAAAAAGTTTATCAGACAGTAAATTTGTAAATAAGTTTAAAAAATTTTACATTTTTTATAATTTTTCTATATTAAACTATGTCATGAAAATGAGTAATTTTGTTCATTTTTATCTGAATTTTTACACAATGATTAATAAAAATACAATATATATCAACGTCAAATTTTGAAACTTTTCAAATAGTGTAAATATTTTTTTAAATAGATTATGATAATAAATTTTAAAAAATCATAAAAAGATAAATAATTCCAAAAATTATTCAAATCTTAATATATAAATTTTAAATAATTAAATTAAATTACTAAAACGTTAATGGTTTACAATATTCGATATAATATTACTATTTTTACATCTTTTGATACCATTTTTAAAATCATGTTGTATCTACAAAAGAAAAAGTCGTTTCTGGAAAATGAGTGATATCATAATCCTTTTTTTAAACAGAGCAATTGGTCTATTTAGCTTTTTGTGGGCATTCGAAAGCTCCGATTCAGTTCCCGCCCGTTTTCCTTTCCTCAATCTTCCATCCGCAGCGCTACTCATCTCCCCACTTTCTCATTCAAAATCAGTCACACCCGCATGGAAGATGGCGCTATTAAGCTTCTCACAATCTCCGATCTTATCCGCCTTGGACGGCCTCACACTGCTACTTCATCTCTCAACTCCGCCGCTCCCAGCCTTTCTGTTTCCGATTCAGCATCAATGCCCCCACCACCTGCTCGTATTTTTACCGATTCAAACCTTAACCCTGAAGTTCTCCTTCCTTTGAGTCATCCCGCGATTCTCACCGGAACTCTAACTCTTCCAACTGAAACCCTAAAATGCGCTAACGGATGCTGTTTTCAGTTCTCTGATGGGTCGTCCACCATTTGCTGCGATATTCTCGACTTCTCCGTCCTTATGTTTGGCAAGAAGATTCAGGTCCTTGCTTGGAATTTCATTCCTCTAAAACATTCCGCAGGAGGATTTTTGGAGATTATCAAATGGAAATATCCAGGTTCGAGTTGTGCGTTATCTCGCTGTACGGATTCTATCCGTCTAGCTTCGTGTTCTTCTTCTTCTTCTCCTCCCGATAACAAAGATGAAGCTCGTTACCGCGTGTATGGGCCGATTGATTCAGTAAGTCCTGTTTCACTTGTTCCATGTTCATTCGGTGCGTCCAAATCTTGTAATCTTCGGGGATTTATTGTACGAATCATGGCTTGTGAGTGTAAATTATGTAATTCGAAGGAGTCCGCTGCACTTTTGCATAATTTAGGCCCGGAACGGAATCCTCATTCATTTACAAAACCTTCGTTTATATACTTTCATGGTTCATTTTCGAGTTGGCATCCTGTAATTTCCAAGATTGTAGGGAATGTTATCACGCTCTTAGGGCTGAAAAGGAAGTTGGTTGTTATAGATAAAGAGGAATCTCGATTGATGTTTCTAACCACAGCAAAGTCTGTTCTGCATTGGCCAAGGTTATCGAAGAAACTGTCACCTTCTTCAATAAATGTTATTGCCGGTAAAGGGGAATTGGGGGCTTATACTGGTACTATCAGCGGCATGTACATGCAAGGAATGATTTTTGAGCTGGACAAACGAGTATGGCTTTTACTAACTGATCACCTTCTTGCAGCTCCGCATAGTCTTAGGGTGGGCGCAGTTGTAAGTAAATTAATGTTCATGCTTTCCTCATTGATTTTGAAGTCTAGTGTATTCTGAAATGTTACATGATGTTTACAACACAACTTATTTGAAGCATTTGTCTGTTTTAGGTTTCGTTAAGGAATGTACATTTTGTAAATCCAAAATTCACTTGGACAGAGATGCTAATACTTGGGTCTTGCTTCCAAACATGCATTACTGTAGAGAAATTTTCTCCATTGGAAACTGGGTATGGCTGTTAATATATCTTTTATTCTATGTTATATTATTTCTTTTAAAAACTGAAAAGTATCATGGTCATCTGTGATTCACCACAAAATTTCAGATGTAGATGAAGCAGGTCAGACTAGTTTATATTCATTTTTTATTCTGACCTGATAATTCCTAATTACTTGGATCTTCCTGAATTTGTCCCTTTAGGCTATTTAAATTCTAAAATGCAAAGAAACTAAATTGCGGGATCATATATACAGCGGATCCATAATTAGATAACCAATCTATGCTGTAGGGTTCATGTAGTATCAAGATCACCAAGTCAGTTGGGGAAGTTCATTGAGTCCTTGACTTTTTCTGCAAGATTATGGTATGCTATTTGACACATGCTTCAGCTTCTTGAAATATTGTCATGCTGCTTTGAATGGTTAAGTACTTGATTTTCTTAGTGGTTTTGCTTAATTTGATGTTTTGATTTCAGGGCATTGCTTGTCATTTCATGTTTCCGGAAAAAGTTTGCATCATTGTTAACTGAGAAAGAGATATTGGGATCAAAACATGTAAATTTTTTTTTTTTTTTGTCAATGCATAATAATTGGGGGCCTGTAATAGTTTTTTTCCTGCTTTGCCTATATGATGTCTGCTTACTTGATGTGGATGTCTGCGATATGTAATCAGAAGGAAGGACTGGCTCAAACGTTTACTAAATCACACTTACACCAAGCAGCTATTCAAGCTCGGGTAAATTGATATATTTCACTGTTAGCTGAATTGATACAAGTGAATTTGAGTGGGTTCTTGCCATATTTTTTAAACAGGAGTCCTTTTGCAGCATGGAATACTTGCAGAATTTTGCAAGCATGATTCATGTCGTTGTGGTGGGGAACTTCTCTGTAGTTACCTTAAATTGGTGAGTTCTGTGATCATCCATTTACATGTATGATATATTAACTATAGTTTTCTCTGTCCGTTAAAAGGGCACAATCCAATTTGGAATGGAAGTTGAACAAAAAATAATTCATGCTTTTCTGACTCGTAGGTGGCTCCTATCTCTACCTTTCTCAATTTTTCTGCTGCTTTGTGGGGAAGAGAAATGTTGCAGACCAGCAATTGTCCCGCAGAATGTGATAAAAGTCGAACCAGTCGTCTGTCAAGTGAAGTTAGATCTCTTCGTCAGTCATCGAGGAGAATTTTTCATGGCAAAGATATAGGATTTTCTCTGCTTGGAAGTTTAAAGGTAGGTGAACTACCTTTTGGTATATAAATTATAAATTTTCATTTGATCAATTTTGCTACTTTGTTCAAATGTAAATTATTTATCGATTTCTATCAGCTCTTGCACTCTGGCCAGATGTTTTCTATAATTCTATCTGTTTGTTTCAATGGCATAAAATGACTTGGGTTTAATCTTCAAATTGGCTTAGGATGTGTTGATTGTTCATGCAGATTTCTTCAGCTTCTGGAAGGTTGCAGTTAGTTGATGCTACAGGTGGCATTGATGTCATTGTACCTGATCTTCCATCTACATGGACATCCAATAGCATCTATGAGGTTATGTCTAGTATTATCTTTTCCTAAGCAGCTTGAGTGTGTGAAAATTATTCATCTTAAAAATCTTATTTTCTAAGTCGGAGCATTTTCAATCAGGTTGTCAATTATAGTCTAATTGTGGAAGGCACACCAGACACTGCGGGTCATCAAGGATTCCCTGGCTATGCATCACTGTCCTTTAGGAATATATTTCATCCTATCCCTTGGGCAGGACAGGCAAACATGACAATATACATCTGTTTTCACTTAAGCCAAGCAAACTCTGAAAATCTTCCCTTTTATCCTTGTGTATCCAGAACACATGACTTTAAGAATTCTCAAGATAATAAGTTTCATCTAATTTGCATTTCACACAAATACCCTTTTCTACAGAAGGTATAGTTCCACTTCTGCGTTTCTTTCCTTCAAATGTTCATGAAAGGTGTCCTAAGTAATTTTACTGTGTTTTCTGTCAAGCCCTTGGGTCCGAAAAATTTCTTCTAAATATTTTATATGCTTCTTTATTTCTCCTTTCACAGACTGCTAATTATTCATATCAATATTTAATTTTTTTTTGTAGTTTCATGGTGTACCAATAAAGAAGGACAGATCTACTATGATTGCCGAGGCCATTATCCTGCCCTGGGATTTGTTTCTTTCTGTAAAAGATGTAAATATGCTTCGACCTATGAATTCAGAGCACTGCTTAAATGAACAATCAACAGAACACCCCAGCAGAATTTATGAAGAACATCTGTGCAATAAGAAGCGCAAAGTTGATAAGGTGTCATGTCCAGCTCTTGTTTCAGATTTCATGAATGATTGCAACTACAGTTGCAGTAAATCTATTGTGCCCTCCTGTTCTTGTGAGAGATGTGCTGAGGGTACACATGGAAATTTGAGTTCTCTTGAAATTCCATGCTTGGCCACTATTAGAACTTCAAATGGCCACAGTTTGCTTGGGTCAGGAAAACTTCATCTCACAAATTACAAGCTGAACATTGTTAACTATGATAAATCAAGTCCTCAAAAGGTGTTATTAGAATTCAACTCTGAGAACTTTTTCAAGTATCAGGTTTGTAAGTATCTCTGTCTCTATAAATGTATGTGTTTCACTTGCAACCACATGTGAACAATAGTTTGCTACTGTTTTCTTGTTTTACTGGCAATGAAGGTAAAGTATTTACTTGACAAATGAATTCCAGTTGTTGCAGATTGGAAATTATTACATCATAATGCACCATCAGGATGAATCATTTTGTACTATTAAGGACTATAAGGCTACTTGTGCTAAAGTTGTTATCTCATCTGGAATGCATATGTGGGACCTTTCCTTTTGTTCTGAAGAGGAAGTCACACATCATGGAACATCACATGATTATTCCCAGGATGACCCTCCTCTCAGCTGTGGAGATGATCCGGTAAAAGATAAAGTTGAACTCCTACTGCGAACGAAGGGAAATTCTCCAAAACTTAGTTCAGATGTGTGTCTTAATCTCTCTGCCAGTGCTATGGGTTTTTTGGAACCGAAGCTTAACGAAATCAAAAAAACTCTTTTTGAGGCACATGTGATACCAGAACAGAATTTTAATGATTCTTGTTTGGCACATGTGATACCAGAACAGAATTTTAATGATTCTCGTGAAGTTTGTTTGGCTACATCAGTATCTGGTTTCTCTTCAGGACAATTTGATTTTTCTTATCTCTTCCCTGAGGGAAATTTAACCTCTGTTCAAGGAAATGTAGTTGCCATTCACAGTTTTGATGGAAGTCATCCCAATTGTCTTTTAAGCCGTGAAAATTTTGGTGACGTTCCTCGGATGAGTTTCTTTCAGGAGAACATGAGATGTTTGTGTATCCATGTTCTTTTAAATAATCAAATGGTAATTCCATATCACTCTATCTAAATGCATACATGGAGTTGCCTATCATTTTATTTTCATTTTCTTTTGTAAATTGAAAAATTCATTACATAGCTTTTGTTGTGGTGATTTTTAGGTGAGTATTTTCGGTTCTCTCAATAAACATACATATCTTGTTGGATTTGGGCCCAATGTTAACGCTACATTTCATCGGGTGCTAGAAATGAGGTATGTATCTACTAAATCAAAGATATATTTTGGCTTTCATGTTGTAGTTCAGTTGTTTTTAAATACTTTCGATGTATCATGCTGTCTATATTTCTAAGGCTACCTTGTCTGAATTTGCATTTTCAAGCATGCTATCTTATTATGATTTTTAATGTGTTGTTATAATTTGTTGCTTTGGCAGAAATTTATGGTTTTGCTTGAGTTAATTTCCGATCTCGTTACACGATAGAATACTATATTGTTCTGTTCGCAAGAAGAAAATGTTGCCTTCTGATTTTTTTTTTTTTGGTGAAGAGTTTGAACGTTTCTGTTGTCTTCGATGTTGCTACATTTGAGTTTGTGGTAATAAGCTACCAGATTATAATGAACAACTGTTCTTTTGCATAGTCTACATCTCGTTGGTTGAACTTAGGATTTTATTTCTGAGGTGCTGGATCCATAATATCTGAAAGGTCAAACCCCACTGGAACAGTATAACAATACAGAAAAGAGTAAGCCATCTTTTGTGGGTGGCCCTTCTGTAGTCTTATGGTTGTTCATCAGCATATACTAAATATATTTTTTCTTGTATTTTGAAATTTAGTGGTTGTCTTTTATAATTATCATAGCGTATGTCGCATAATGTTTTGATGGTTTTTATTGAATATCCACTCTTGCATTCCAGTTAACAATCTTGACTGTCTACAGAAACTGCTGCTGAGTTTATTACTTTAGGGTCTTCTGCATTGATTTAGCACGCACTAATAGAGGCCTTTTCTGTTTTCCAGAGGAACAAATAGTTTTAAGTTGACTTCAGTGTCGTTTATTGTTCTGAACTCCATAAGGATTGTGGATGAGCCTCCTGTTGAGAAATCTTCTGATATCCAGCTTAGATTATGTATTTCATCTGCTGCCTCTTTGAACAATGTTTGTTTTGGCATGATTTCTGAATTTCAATGCAGAGATTGCACGCCTATGCAGGTTATTTGCAGGGTAAGTTGGATTGGATCTATCAATTTTCCACTTGTAAAAAGGTCTAACATGGATATTTCTTTTTGTGCTAGTTTCGTCTCAGCACATTTAATTGCGTAAAACATGAAGGTGACTGCAATTTAATTTTTCCTGTTAATGATAGATTGTCGCTGTCCACATCTTGGTTCTGGAGAAGAATAGAAAATGTAAAAGTCTTCATCCTGAATATAAGAATAAACAAGACCTTGTGGACATTCCAGTGATGGGTTTTGTGTTGGGTAAGCTTTCTTCCTTTTGAATCATGCTCCAATGAGATATAATATGTAGGGTAGGAATTGGTATCGTTGCTGTACGAGATTTGTTCATGTTACCCAAGATACCCTACTGATTCAGTAAATATTTAACTCTTTCTTCATACATCTCTCTGTATTTACAGACGAGGCTGTTTTTTTCAGCCGTTCTCTTTTTTCATTTAATGCAAAATAGTCTACATTGAATATGCATTGCTGAACTATGTTATATGATGTGGCACATTGACTCACAAAGTGATGATTTAATAGCCACTAATCTAGGATTTTCAACCGTGCACCAATCTATGCTCTTTCCTTCTTTCCCGGACTCAACTTCATTAAAAAATACCGTTGAATACTGAGATGCTTGTCATTGTTAACTCTGAATATAGCATCATTCTACGTGGTTTCATGGTTTGGTACTTCAGGATATAAAGTTATACTTTACATATTTGTATTTTGTGAATGTTTACTCTTGAACTTCTGTGAGATCTACGCAGAGCTAAACTTAATTAATGATTTCAAGTCCAAGAGAACAGGGCCTATGTCAGTCTTTGAGTGGCTGGATTGGTAGAAAATTCAATTCTAATGTTGTTACATAACTACCTTTTTTCTTATTACTTGCCTGCGTAGATGATGGATCATCTGCGTGTTGTTGCTGGGCAAGTTCTAAACAAGCAGCAACTTTGCTAAGGCTGCATGAAGAACTTCCTGCAAAAGCTTTTGAAAGCAGTGGCTGCACATTTAAGTGGGTTGGGATAGAAAAGAGTTGCTGGAAAAGCCCATGGTTTCATCTTGAAAGAATTCTGAGGAAACATGACAAAATTATTGTGAGAAACATTGGTTCCGTAACAGATCCATCTTACCAAGATCTTACTGTGTCTGCCAGCTCAGATGATTTCCTCAGCATATCAGATGAGCATCTCTTGAAATTCATTGTTTCGAATGCTTGTTCTTGCGCACTTTGGGTGAGTTCATAAGGATGCATTTCATTGAGAAACATTACTGAATAAGGCTTTTGAAAATACAAAATTGTTTGCACTGCTACTCATCAAGAATAATTCAAATTTTCAATGCCATTTATTCTACCAGCTAGCTATTGATAGTGCTAATGCTTTTCAGGAACACCACATTAAACTGAAATGAATTAACTTTTCCAATTTCGTGTATCATTTTGATATAAACTTCAAATGCTTCTGCATCACAATTTTTTTTTTTTTTTCATTTGCAGAGTGTTATTGCTAGTGTCATGGATTCAAATGCTGTAGAGCAGTTGGAGAAAGAACACTTCATCCAAATGGAAACAACTGTTTGTCCCATGCAGAATATATGGGCAATGGAAGTTCGATGCGTCGATATACTCACTGAGGCCAGGAATACAATTCAAGAACTGCTAGACAAGTAATTCATCATGCTAAAATTTGTAACATGAATATTTCTTGTCGCAGGGATTAAAGGAAATTGTTTGTGGTCCTAAATTCCAGTGAAGGCGGATATCTACACTTTTTAAACAAATGTAAGTATCAACGAAATATCCATTAGAATCTAACATCGATACTATATAGGCTCTGTTCTTTCAACTTGTAAGTTGTATTGAAACTTACTTATTTCAGTGTAAGTGTACGAGTATGTGCTACTTATAAGTAACTGAATAATTATAAGTTGAAAAATAAGTAACCACTTGGGATAACACAATAGGCGTACGTATCATTATCATATTATGTAATACAGTGCTAGTTATTATTTTGGCCATAAATAGCTGAATAGAGGGTTAGCAACTTCCAATGCGTTTTGGAATCAAGGCTTTAGCTTGATTTGGCGGACACGGACAATATGCGATATGACCTGACCCTGTTCAATAATTAGTTAACTTACAAGTAAGATCATAGATTTTCGTGAAAGAGAATCTTGTGTCAATCATATTTTATTTGAAGTGTCATGTTTTCATGAGATGGATTATTGAAACTATTGAAAATCAGGGTTCCTGGTGGACCGTAGTATTAAAGTCCTGCAGAGAATTAATTTTTTTTTTTTTGGCATGGTAGTGTAAGAAGGGTCAAATGATAGGACAAAAAGTCACTGGTTAATGCTGTGGGAAGCATAATTGTTGCATACTTTTAACAGATCTGATAAGTCCACATCAGAAGTTATGTTTTTATATGACCAGATTGAAATTGTGAGTGGAAGTAGTGCAGGGCTTTGGATGAATCTTTTGGTACAGGTTGGATGTGGGTGCTGCAAATGGCAGTAGGGTATGACAAAATTCTATGACCGAAGAGTAGTAATAATTTGATTGGCAGAATTGTAGGGCATAACCCTAACTGTGGTAGGGGTTGTGGGTAAGGGTGAAATGTTACTATCAACCTAATGCCTCATTACTTTTGGGCATTGGGACGGTGTCAAATGATATTATGAAAAAAGAATAATTTTCATTATTACACCCCACTATTCATTTTTAACATTATTATCTCCTTACAGTGCACCAACCAATTAGTAAATTGTCATATTTTGTATGGGTACGTGACCTTGAAAACAACTATTTCTATGTTGAATATTTGTCTCTATTTTTGGTAGAATCAAATTCCTTGGTTATTACTTATTAGACGTGTCCTCCAATTAGGTGGCGTCTGTGAGCTAAACTCGTTTAATTAACTTACTAATTGTAGATTAACAAAAGAATTAATGAGAAAGAACCCATTACGGTGATTTTTGGACCACTGTGAAACTTAAAAGATTATGCTCCGTTGTTTCGGATTGCAAGTCAATTTAACATATTTCAAATCCATATCATTATATTTACGTTTATTTCATCCAGATCAATTCAATCCAAATGAATATGGTGTAACAACGTACATCTATTTATCAGTGAAGTGCATTATCGAATGAAACGGTTCATTTGTTACTGTCAACATTACAATCCAAACAACAAGCTGGAGCTACATGTTAAAGGTCGGGTAACCAGCTTTTTTTTGTCTAAAGTTACAGGTGTCCCTTTCAAAATTTAATTTTTGACATTCTAGTAAATTTGAAATGGGCTTCCATGTAAAAAGGACTAGGGGTTTATTAATTGGGTCACTTAAGGGTTTATTATTACCAAATGAAGTCAATTATAACAATAAATTAGACTGGTCCGAGATTATTAATGTGAAAAATAATCTTTCAACATGTCAAAATGTATTAAATTTCAATATTTTTTATTCCACAATATATTTATCGAAATGTGTGTTGAATGATCATTTCTTCTCTAATTTCCTCCATTATACCAGCTTTTACCAAATAAAAGAGCAACAATCATGAATTATGGAAGATATGTGGGGCAGTTTGTCAATCTTCTGATATTTGCTGTCCTAAACAGCTACTTCAGCAAGCAAGCTTTCTCTTGTTAGTATTGGGAAAACAATGTCAACTAGTCCAAAATCATGGTTATGAGAAAGAAATGATCAAATGTGAATGGGAAGTGGAAAACACGCAGCAAAGGAAAGAAGTAGACAGTGAAAATGAGTTAAGGTTGTTTAGAAGAGAAGTAGTTCAAACAGGAAATAGGCGTTGTCCAAAAGGAAAGTTTATTTTGTAGTTTTTCAAGTCGTTTGATTTTAAGATTCCCCAAATCCATCATCAGCTTTCTCATTTTCTTTTTCACCTTTCCTTTCGTCCTTTAACTGTTCTTCTGAGGTTCTTTCTTCAACTCTCTTATTAAAATACAATAATAGCAAACCCTTTTTCCTTTTCCCATTGACTCTACTCTTACCTTTTTGTTTATCTCTTCACACCCAACACAATCACTACTCTCTCCGTATACCTTTTCATCATTCAAAAGCTAGTTTTTATTAAAATTAGTATAGAAGTACGAACTCTTGTATCTTCATTTTCTATCAAGCAATTGCTTCTTTAGAAATGTCCAAAAGTATAGCAAAAGCGACCACAATAACCAATTAACCTCTAAAAGAGTTGCAACGGAAGAAAAAAAAAATGATCAGTTATATTGTAAGAGCCAAAAAAGGGTGACATTAACTGTTGCGTGACCTTCATGTGAGAGGATTTGGGTTTTTTTTAGGTTTCAAAAACGAAATGAGAAAATAATTTCCTCTGCTCAAACCCAAATGATAAATGCCAAAATTAGTTACTAATTCTAAAAAGTTGTTTTGTACTTTCTTGGCTATCTACAGAATCTCAACTCTCTCTCTCTCTCTCTCTCTCTCTCTCCCACATTCACTTACCTACAGGCATCAAGTCAGAGAGTAAGAAAGATGGTACGATTTTGGGTTTTCAATTTCATGAACAAAATTTTAAGCCTTTTCTTCTTCATTTAATATATTCATTTCCCCACATTTCAAAACTCCAATTCCTTATAAACTTTCAGTTCCTCCTCTCCTCCCATCTTGCTGCAGCTAAATCTTGGCAATGTCGATGGGAGAGAGCCAGCAGCAGCCACCGGCAGTGACAATAGCTCAGAATTCATTCAGCACCCACTCATCCCATGGTTCCATCGGACCCCTTATTGCTGTTCTTGTTGTTATTATGGTGTTGAGCATTGTTGCTGTTATGATCGGAAGGCTGTGTTCAGGTAGAAGAATCTTGGGCTACGGCCAGTTTGATATTGAGAGATGGGCTGAGGCTCACTGCTCTTCTTGTATTGATGGAAGAATCAGCCCTCCTCCTCCTCCTCCTCGCCCAACTCTCGCTCCTAACTCTTCAATGCCGCCTCAGTCTCGCCAAGAGATCAAGAATGAAGATGATGATGATGATGATGAAGAAGAAGAAGAGGAAGATCATTCTCCTCAACACCCTCATGAAAATCTTTGATTCTTGGTTTTTCTCTATCTTTTTGTTAGTTTTTAAGATGTTGCCTTTTTTTGCTTTGGGATTCGCACTTCATTTTTTGTTCGATTGAATGTTTTGCTTGCTCAATGCTGTAACGGGTGACATTGTTGGTAGTGTGTAATTTCTGGTTGAACCTCTAATTTGTTGTGTGGGTGTTTAATGCTTTTGCTGTTTTGTATTTTCATTTATTGTCGCTCTTCAGTCTTCGGGAATCAGTATTTGATGATTGTTGAACTCATTATCCAATTACTTCCAACTATGGCGGTCACACCTCCTTAGCAAGGTGGTTAAAATTTGAAATGATACACAGCATCTTGTAGCTGTAAACTAATAGACAACCTAGTGAACCTACACTGGCACACTGATATCACAATGATCTATTGGTCATGGAAGAGATTAACTCTAAAGCTCCCCGCCAACTATTTGAACTGATATATTCACAAAAATGAAGTCATCAACAGTCCGAAGAGAAGGCTAACTAAACTAATATTTCGACCACTTGAGAAGATGAAGTCAGCCCCATATTTGACTTTATGTTAACTATACAGTGCTGAACTGAATCGATATAAGTCCCGGAGAACAAGGCTTCGATTATTTTCCCCTACACAATGGGGCATTAAGCTTTGCGCAGTTTATCAAACTGCCTATTTATAATCATGTGCTAATTCATAGAAATAACTGGTAAACTTTCAATCACAAAGCCAAGCTTCAGATTTATCATCCTATCATCGTATATATTCAGTTATCATCTTCAATTTGCTGTCAAAGAACAATAAGATTCTTCTACTTCCATTGCACCAAGAAAAGTAATATATAACTAAATCGCATCCTACTTTTTCATTTCTTGTCATTAGTCTGTAAGCCGTTCCATAATCTAGCAACAAACATCGATAATCTCTATCAACATACACGAAGTAGACGAAAACAACAGTACCTTTCCAAGATATCAATCTGGACATCATAACAAGTACCCTCTATAAGTCTAGCCATTATTACTCTGAGAACGCTTCATTTTGAGATTGAGAAGATGGGATATACCAGCAATTACATGTAGTCGACTGCTTGGAACACCCGTCTTTGCCAATGCTCTCCCATTTTTGTCCAACAACACAAAGCAAGGAACGTATCTTATGTCATAATAGATGAGCTGCGTATAATCAATGTCACCATTTAACCATAACATAGTTAAATAACACAACCCTACTTCATTTCCAGCAACACAATCTTATGCATATCGATGTTATACTATTAAAGAAAGACAACTTTTCAAAAGCTGCAGTCACTAGTTTAACAATGTAGCGTTCCTGGTCCACGTGTAACATTAATGCCACCAATTTCAGTTCTGCATGATTTGTCAAGTGCTGCAAACTGAATCAATGGTACGAAAAATGGATAAACCAAATCCAAACAAAACAATCCTAGCTAGGGATTCGACAAAAAGTTAAATATGGATATTATATCCTGCCATGTGTGATGATTCCCTATTTGTTATATGTAGCATGAGCTTAATCAACCATGTAACAGAATTTGAATTGCCAAGATCAAATATTAAATATTCAAAAGTATTTGATATATAAATAGATTGAAACATGCCATTCTTTCTAGATAGAACTACTGTGGAGAAGTATATAATATAATTTCACTAATTCCCTGACTGCATGCTCGCAAATTTGAATGCTGATAAGCCAGGAATCCGGATATGGCAAGAACCATGATTTAAATGCAAATCTACTGTCTTTATGTTCATATCGATGACATGACTTAAATGCTTATCTACTATCTTGATGATCATTCACAATCTAATAAATAAGCAGATCAATTTGTATCAAATATCAATGAACAAAATAAATGGAGAGGGAAGTTGTATACCTCAGGCAACCATTTCTCATTCTCAGCATCTGCCATGACAATGTTGAGCCAACTCGAATTCCTATTCTCCACCTCCAGTACAAAATTAAGCAATGAATTGCACAATCTGCATTTGGGGGAGTAGAATTCGAGGATTGTAGCCTCTTTCCCACTTGCTAGTGCCGAGGCAAATGCTCTTTGTTCTGCCTCTCCTTGCAATTCAGGAGTCAGTACCTTCTTCTTTTGGGACTTGAAGTTGTTACCGTGGCGGCTTCTGCTACCTGAATTGATTGGATTGAAGGTAGTGATCCAATTACTTGAGGATTTAGAAATTGAATTGAGAGAATTGAAAGCAATAGATCCAATAGTTTGCAGAGATTTGAACACCCAAGGGCCTTCAAAAGCGCAACGATTAGGATTTTGAGGACCTTGTTGAACATCCCATGGCCATTTCAAGCAAAACATAGGTTGTTTAGGATCAGTCTTCATCTGTAATCTTATTTTAAACAATACAAAAGAATTGGACGAAACTTAACAGTAGCAACTATTATACAAATATGCAGAGAAAGCTACAAAAATCTGAATACGGAAAGTATCAGCTCCACTGAGGAAATTAGGGAGAGAAATTACAGCAACAAGAGAGAAGATGGAGATAAAGTTTTGTAGAACATATCATCATAAATAAAATACATGAATGCGAAGGATTAAGCAATTCCAGAAACTCAGGATAAACCCTAAAACGAAAATAGACAAACTGGATAGAGCTTTATTGTGTAGAATAAACTGAATGACCCCTCGGTTGGAGCCAGCTTCAGGCGTAGAGACGGGGTGAGAAAGCACAAGAAACGCCTGGAAGCGTGGGGAGCAGGCCGAACCAATGGTTTAGGAAGAAAACTATCAGGGCCTGCTCCATTCAACTTTTGGCCCATTAACAACATTTCAGACAGTTTGGCTCACTTGTTATTCTTGTCGTCGGTTTTGTTCACTCACCATAAATTTGAAAATCATGTTATATGGTTCGATATTTTTTGCAAAAACATGTTTGTGCAATTTTTTCTATAAATAAGTGTATTTGGATTCAAAAATTGATAAAAAAAAAGGATAAAAAATATTTTTTTATTAAAAATAATAATGTTATATAAGGTATTTCAATCAATTCAACAATCATATAATTTAATCATATTATACCAGAATTATATATCTAATTTTCAAGAAATTTTTCATTTTATTATAATTTTTTAAGAGTTATAATTATATTTACATTAAAAAGATATTTGTACTATTTAGAAAATTCTAAAATTCATCATTAAACTGTATTGTATTTTTATTAACTAAGCTGTAAAATTTCAGTTCAAAATGGACAAGTAATTAAAAATTGAAAATTCTGTTTTTATCAATTTTTGAAATCACAAGCACCCATTTACAAAAAAATAATTCCACAATGATCTTTTTACAAAACGATCGAACCACGTAGCGTGTTTTTTAAGTTTGCGAATCTTTTTAGGTTGTTATTATTCTTTTATCTTCTAAGTGGTGAAGTATAATAGTTTAATAATTATAATCAAATATTTGTCGTTATCATCTTACATATAAACGATGTAAAGGAAAAAGTTCAAAATTACCGATATTATTTGTAATAATTTGGTATTCTACAAAGATTAGATTTATATATTTAAGAACATTACAAAGTCGCAATAAAATAATCCTTCCTTGAGATGATTAAATTCATTTATCTTATTTAAATTTCTTGTCCCTTATTACATATGTATATGTATGCAATGATTTTAAATATGACTTCTTTCACAATAAATTTTTAATATTATATCTCAAATATTTTGAATATTACTACCATTTTTTTTATTATAACCGCTCATTTTCTCATTTTTTATTACTACCATTTTGAATATTACTACCATATTTTGCATTAGTTGTGTATGTTTTGATTTAATACGTACTTATCATCGTAAACGTGACAACTTTTATCATTTGTCATCCTCGATTTTGAAAATTTCCTACTAGCAAAATAAACTAGGTAAAAATGCACTCATCAACCCTCCCTCCAGTGTCACGTGTCACATTCTAATTGGATATATAAAAACAAAAAAATTAACATTTTTAAAAAATCAAACTAATCTCAATATGACATATGGGACTAAGGAAGCTGGCAAGTATATTCTTACCAATCTTAAATGATTAAAAACAGACTTTTCAAAATTGAAAATAACAAGTAATGAAAGCTATCAAATCCAAGATTAAATGTATTTGACCTATTTGCTTGTTTCACGCTCACCCATATCATCTTATTAGCAATTGTGTTTCATGATATATACGTTATAAAAATATGGCTATATGCTTGAAATTTTGTGCGTCGGAAAACAAAAAAAAAATATTAAATGGATTAAAATTTGACCTCCTCCGTATTCATTCATTTATATAAAAGCATCAGCTTTTTCTTTATAGTACCCGTGTACATGGATAAAGGTTAACTTCCAGATTTCTGCACCGCTCGTATAAATTTTATTTAAGGTCAAATTCATATCCCGCCCTCCAAACATCACACAAAAATCTGTATCACCTTCAATTTTTAAATATTATATTTGATCTTCGAAGTTGACAAAACTAATATGATTTACTCCTTCAATGTCACGTGTCAAATTCTTATTGAAGATAGGAAACTTAAAAAAAATAGTATATTTGAAAAGTAAATTCAACTATAAAATGACGTGTCACTGAGGTGACAAACTATATTAATTTTGACGACTTAAATGGTAAAGTATAACATTTGAAATTTGGGATGATACATTACTTTTTGTGACAAGTTCATAAAGCAATGTATATATTTGGCTTTATTTAATCAACGTTATCTAACATCTTTAAATTTGTCATTACTAGCTTAATACATACTTAATTAACATCCCAAATTGATAGTTTCATCAGTTGTCAACCTCAACTTTGAAAAGTCTCCACCAGCCCCTCAGTGTCAGTACCACGTGTCACTTGGTTGGAGAGAGAAAAATAAAAACTTAACATTATTAAAAAGTCAAACCAATCATAATGTGACAATGTGGGGAGGTGGTGCTTGTGAGTGGAGTTTTGCAAGTTTAGGGGAATGTTAGAAATTTTTCAAAGTCGAGGATGACAAATGATGAACAAAGCTGGGCATGGTGGAAGGCGTACGCACTCCTGGTGACCCATAACTGTAATGGGCTCCAAATTTTTTATTTTTTTTTAATAAATTTCGAATATGAAAAAATTGAAATTAATTTTACTGTTGTTTTTTATATTTGAATTCTTTTATATTAGAGAATAGCATACATTAAGGCCCTATTTGATAATACTATTATCGTCGTTATTTGATGACGTGGTTTGTTGTTGTTGTTGTTTTCTACTACGTTTCGATGTTTATTATTTGCTAATTAATTTGTACAATATGTTTAATGAAAATATGATTTGTTACAGTTGTTAAAGATTAAAATGAGTTTATTTATCCATATATAGTAAATCAATTGTAAACGACATATATAAAAAGTTTTCGTTATAATATTAATTTATCGACTTTCCAAAAACAAATAAATCCTTTATAAAAATAAGGCTTAATACATGTTTTACCCCCTTAACTTGGCACAATTTCACTTTTGCCACCCTCAACTTTGAAAAGTCTCCATTAACCATCCAAACTTGGCAAAACGCACCCGACAGCCCCTCTCATGCCACGTGTTACATTCTTGTTGGATAAAAAATCTGACATATTTGAAAAGTCAAACCAACCATAAGGTGACACGTGGCACGAGAGGGGGCTGTCATGTACGTTTTTGCCAAGTTTGGGGGGCTAGCGGAGACTTTTCAAAGTTGAGGACGGTAAAAGTGAAAAGTTGTCAAGTTAAGGGGGCAAAACATGTATTTGGCCTAAATAAATTTTTATAAGTGTTTATCTTTACAGAGCAGTTTAGTTGTGGTCCCAGTTAATTTTCACCGAGCAACTTGATGGAAACACTTTTATATCGTAATTTTAGAAATGTTTCAAAATTTTGAATATATACCAATTGAGTGTATGGATGACAATAAGCCGGATTTGGATCCGAACTTGACCCATATTTTCACCATTTCAAGGCTGGCACAAACACCACCCACCTTGTACCAACATTGAAATAATGAAAATATGGGTACAGATCCAGATCCGGTTCTAAAAGAAATTGACATGGAGGTTTTTTTCATAACCTTGTCGGGATCTTATGACCTGTGTGGCATGAGTTGGTTACCAATGTCCGGCCAAATCCGTAATTGTGATCCAAGGTGAAACTTTTTAAACAAAAAAATATATTTTTTTCAATAATACTTGACTGATACGCTAAAAGATCATTTTCCCCTGATTCAATATCATTATATAAGCAAGTCTAATCATATCCATGAATTTCGCACGTTTACTGTGCGTTTATGTGGAGGAATTTATATCTCATAAAAAAAATATGTCAATGCACAATTCCGTAAATGATTTGGGTAAGCAATAACTTTTTTTAAAGCAACAACTAATTAATTAAAAAGATTCATTTCATTAAGGCCCTGTTCTTTTCAACTTCTGAAACCTGAACTGAACTAAACTTAACTGAACTGAACTTAACTGAACTGAACTGAACTGAACTGAACTTAACTGAACTGAACTGAACTTAACTGAACTTAACTGAACTAAACTGAACTGAACTTAACTGAACTGAACTTAATAAACATGAACTTAATAATAATACATTAATTATTAAAATAATAGTAAAATCAATAACTATTGAAAATAATAAATAATAAATATTAATCATTAAAAATAATATTGAAAGATATTAATTAATTATTAAAATATATAATAATAAAATTAAGTGCATGAAGTATAATAAAACTAGTTTTAATAAAAAATATTAATTATAATTAATATAATATAAACTAATAATTTTAATATATTATGGTGAATAATTATTAATATAAA
>CAOJBI014033010.1:0-15278 GCA_948277035.1 Euphorbia corollata
TATTCTCTCTCTGCTTCTTTGTTCTGGTTATAATCCTATTATATAATTCCAGTCTTTTATAGCACGTTATCATCACGACCTTGTTCTCTTGAAAATTTCATTGTATATATCAAAAGTAAGTCGTTATTCTATCTTTCAAAAATGTCTCATTTGAAAAATATTTTTGCTCCTTTTGACGTATCCGGGAAAAATTACTTGATTTTGGCGCTGAATGCAAAACTGCATTTAAAATCTATGGGTCTTGAAAGGTGTATACTTCTAAATAATAATGCCTCGTCACAGAATAATGCATTTGCTACAGTTACTATCCTTCGTCACCTTGACTAAGGACTCCAAGCAGAATTCCTTGTTGATGAAGATCTTGAAGATCTATGAAAACAATTGAAAGACATGTATGATCATTTAGAAAAAGTATATCTACCTTGAGCTAAATTTGAATGGAACAATTTATGTTTACAAGATAAAAAATCTATAAGTGAATATAATTCCGAATTGTTTAGAATTACTTCAGTCTTGAAATTATGTGGAGAGCCAACTTTTGATGAACAATTACTGGAAAAGACATTTTCCACTTTCCATCCAAATAATGTTCTCCTACAGGAACAATATCGAATGCAAGGCTATAAGAAGTATAGCGTCTTAATTGCTTCTCTCCTTTTAGTAGAGCAGAGAAATTTACTGGTATTTAAAAACCATGAACTACAACCAACAAGAACTGATCAATTACCTGAAGCTAATGTGATGGTTCGTAATAATAATGATAATGGACGCGATCGCTAAAATGGTTGTGGTCGAGGTAGAGGTCGGGATCGGGGTCGTGGTCATGGCCGTAGCCGTGTCCGTGGTAGAGGATATGACAATAATAATTCCCATCAAAAGTGGAAAAATAATAATAGCCACCAGACGGGTAATAATCAAAGTAATGAATAAATGCTATAAATGCGGTATGACCGGTCACTAGTTGAGAACTTGTAGGACTGCAAAACACTTGGTGGCCTTATACCAAGCTGACCTTAAGAAAGTGGCTGAACTGGAAACCAATGTTATATTGGATGATAATGACCCTCTTATGATGACAAATACGGAAAACTTCTAGTACCGGGTAACAGAAAATCATCCAGTTCCATATTTGTCATCATAAGAGGGTAATTATCATCCAATATAACATTGGTTTCCAGTTCAGCCACTTTCTTGTCAGCTTGGTATAAGACCACCAAGTTTTTGCAGTTCTACAAGTTTTCGACCAGTAACCGGTCATATCGCATTTATAGCATTTATTCTCATTGCTTCGATTATTACCCTTTTGGTGGCTATTATTATTTTTCCACATCTAGTGGGAATTATTATCATATCCTCGACCATGACCATTTCCGCGGTCGCGTCCATTATCATTATTATTATGAACCATCACATTAGCTTAAGGTAATGGATCAGTTCCTGTTGGTCGTAGTTCATGGTTTTTAAATACTAGTAAAATTCTCTCCTCTGCTAAAATGAGAGCAACAATTAAGTCGTTGTACTTCTTATAGCCTTGCATTCGATATTGTTCCTGCAGGAGAACATTATTTGGATGGAAAGTGGAAAATGTCTTTTCCAGTAATTGTTCATTAAAAACTGGCTTTCCACATAATTTCAAGACTGAAATAATTCTAAACAATTTTGAATTACATTCACTATAGATTTTTTATCTTGTAAACGTAAATTGTTCCATTCAAATTGAGCTCGAGGTAGATATACTTTTTTTAAATGATCATACCTGTCTTTCAGTTATTTCCATAGATTCGCAAGATCTTCATCAACTAGGAATTCTGCATGGAGTTCTTCGTCAAGGTGACGACGGATAATAACTGTAGCCAATGCATTATTCTGTGACGAGGCATTATTATTTGGAAGTATATACCTTTCAAGACCCATAGATTTTAAATGTAGTTTTGCATTCAGGGCCTAAATTAAGTAATTTTTCCCGGATACGTCAAGTGAAGCAAAATGATTTTTCAAATGAGACATTTTTGAAAGATAGAATAACGACTTACTTTGGATATATATGGTGGAATTTTCAAGAGAGCAAGGTCGTGCTGATAACGTGTTATAAAAGACTGGAATTATAAAAGAGGATTATAACTAGAACAAAGAAGTAGAGAGAGAATAAGAAAGAGATCTTATTGATTATCTCTAAGGTGTATTGAATAAGAAAAACTGAATCCTATTTATAGGAAAACTCAATAGCAAAACTGTAAATATGTTAATGGCATAAATGTAGATAATTTGAAAACTTTAATAATTTGGTGGGTCCTACGACTTTTTAATTAGCCGCCGGCTACATCAACCTTCAACAAAGACAACCAAGAACACTAGATTTAATGAATACATATGAAGATAAATTGAGAATAAAAAGTAATATTACTTAATGAAATAACATCTACATGCATAGCTAAAATAAATACCGGAGCAAAAAGTTTAATTCATATAAGAAGAATTAATAATTATCCAAATAGTATTAAAGAAATAATAATAACAAAGAGTGTTAAAAGAAGATTTAAAGTTCAAGATTTAGAATATGAGATACTAGTAGGAGTGACAGAATATGATTGTACATATCCAACTAATTCTGGTTTGATTTCATATGAGTAAAATAGACCCAAATCAGTAGTTCCACGAAGATAACACATTATATGTTTGACTCCATTCCAATATCTTCGTGTCGGTGTAGTGCTATATCTTGATAGCAAATTGACAGAGAATGCAATGTATGGCCTTATGTTGGTTGTAAGATACATTAAGGCACCTATTACGCTAAGATATGGTGCTTCAAAACCAAGAAGTCCTTCATTACTTTCTCTAGGACGAAAAATGTCCTTCTTAACATCAAGTGATCGTACAACCATCGGGTTGCTTAATGGATGTGCTTTGTCCATATTAAAACGTTTACTCCCCCTTTTCGCAAGTTTACTAAAGATCCTTAAGACGACGCATTCCAATGTTGTATACTAATTTCTTGAAAGTGGAGGAAGATAAAGCTTTGGTTAAATAAATCTGCTAAATTATTGCAAGAGCGGATTTGTTGAATATTGATTTCACCATTCTTTTCGAGATCATGAGTGAAGAAATATTTCGGTGAAATATGCTTTATTCTGTCTCCTTTGATGTATCCTTTCTTCAGTTGAGCAATACAGGCAGCATTATCTTCATAAATAATCGTAGGATCTTCTTTGGCAGTTGTCTTTCCACATAATTTCAAGACTGAAGCAATTCTAAATAATTCGGAATTATATTCACTTATAGATTTTGTATGTTGTAAACGTAAATTGTTCCATTCAAATTGAGCTCGAGGTAGATATACTTTTTTTAAATGATCATACATGTCTTTCAATTGTTTCCATAGATTCGCAAGATCTTCATCAACCAAGAATTCTGCAAGGCTATAAGAAGTACAGCGACTTAATTGCTGCTCATTTTGCATAGCAGAGAAATTTACTAGTATTTAAAAATCATGAACTACGACCAACAGGAACCGATCCATTACCTTAAGCTAATGCGATGGTTCGTAATAATAATGATAATGGACGCGACCGCATAAATGGTCAAGGTCGAGGTAGAGGATATGATAATAATAATTGCCACCAGAAGTGGATAAATAATAATAGCCACCAGAAGGGTAATAATCAAATCAATGAGAATAAATGCTATAAACGCGGTATGACCCGTCACTGATCGAGAACTTGTAGAACTGCAAAACACTTGGTGACCTTATACCAGCTGACCTTAAGAAAGTGGCTGAACCGGAAACCAATTTTATATTGGATGATAATGACCCTCTTATGATGACAAATATGGAACTGGATGATTTCCTGTTACCCGGTACCAGTGAAAAGGAAAAATTGGAATAATAATTATTTATTTTCTTATGTATTTAATATATATTTTACTTATTTTATGTTTGATGTAATTTTTATTTTATGAATAAATAATAATTTATCGTTATTTCTTTAATGGAGAAAATGAATTCTTTCCCGGTATTATATGACAGCAAGGCAAATGAAACAAATTTATGTATTGTGGGTAGTGCCACTACCCATACTATTTTCAAAGAGGCGAAATATTTTTCTACTATAAAATGGGTGGAACAATTTTCACCGCAATATCAAGTAAAACAAAAATAATTAAAGGCTCCGAATTAGCTAGTATTATGTTATAAAGGGGAATTAAACTTGTTATAAATTATGCATTATTTTCTCCAAAATCTCACAGAAATTTATTAAGTTTTAAATGCGAAGATAATAAAAAATTTCTTTATATTACGAATATAATTTCAAGTAAGAAATGTGTACTTGAAAAATTTTATACTCTTTCAGCTGGCTTGTAGGACACATATATTAATATAATTGAAGCCAATTTAATTATAAACCAGAAGTTTATAGATTCAGATATTTATAAAATTTGATATGATCGACTTGGTCATCCTAGTTCGGCTATGATGAGAAAAATTATAGAAAATGCACATGAGCATTTGTTGAAAAACTAGAAGTTTATTAAACATAATTAAGAATTTTTCTATGCTGCTTGTTCGCAAGGAAAATTAATAATAAAACCTTCAAAAGTTAAGGTTGAAATTGAATTACCAGCATTTTTAGAACACATACAGTGTGATATATGTGACCAATTCATCCACCCTATGAACCATTTAAATATTTTATGGTTTTAATTGATGCCTCAACAAGATGGTCTGATGTATGCTTATTATGATCAAGGAATATGGAATTTGCAAGATTACTTGCACAAATTATAAGATTACGAGCACAATTTCCTGATTATCCTATCAAATCAATTCTTCTTAATAATGCTGGAGAATTTGCATCTAAGACATTCAATGATTATTGTATGTCAATTGGGATAAAAGTTGAACATCCTATAGCATATGTTCATACACAAAATGGTCTAGCAAAATCATTTATTAAACGTTTGCAATTAATTGCACGATCATTAATTATGCAAACAAATCTCTCAAGTACAATATGGGGCTATGCAATATTACATGCAGCAAATCTTATTAAATTAAGACCAATTAGTTACCATAATTATTCTCCATTACAATTAACTTCTGGTTATGAATCTAATATTTCTCATCTTAGAGTTTTTGGTTGTGCAGTATATGTGCCTATTACTCCACCACAAATGACTAAAATGGGTCATCAAAGGAGATTAGGAATTTATGTTGGCTATGAATCTCCTTCAATAATTAAATATCTTGAGCCATTAACTGGAAATATATTTACTGCACGCTTTGCAGATTGTCATTTTGATGAAAGCACTTTCCCAAAATTAGGGGGAGAAGATAAAAATATAATTTTGAAAAAGGAACTAATATGGAGTGTTCCATCAATTTCTCACATGGATCCTAAATCAAATGATTCTGAACTTGAAGTTCAAAGAATAATCCATCTTCAAAATTTAGTAAATCAGTTACCCGATTCGTATTGAAGTTCCTGAAGAACATCCTTCTAATAATACTCCAACACGGTTAAAGCGTGCACGACCTATTGGTTCTAAGAATAAAAATTCTAAAAGAAGAATTATTGATAATGAATATATTCTCATTGAGGATACAAATACTAATATCTTTATACTTCCAGAAGAAATACAAGCACCTGAATTGCAAACACCTGAAGTTGAAAATGAAGAAATTCAAATAAATTATACTAGTAATGATAAAAGATGGAATATAGATAAAATGGTTGTAGCCCATATTTTTGCATATAATGTTGCATCAAATATTGAAAATGATAATATGGATCATGAACCCACATCTATTGAAGAATGTCAAAGTAGAGATGATTGGAAAAAATGGAAAGATGCTAACGAGCGTCGAAATCGCCAAAAATAATAAAACCCTTTTACACCGAAACAAATGAATTTTGTAGCAACAGTAAGCGAGATCGTCTTCACACGGAATGAGAAATCAACTCTAACTTAACAACCAAGAAAATGCAGTAAAGTAAATGGGGGGGGTTTATGAAATTTGGGATTAAGGCTAAATTAAACAGGAATTAAATAAAATATGAGGAAAATTCAATAATAAAAAGGACCTTCCGATGAAATTGTTTCTTTGGCTTTCATTGAATTGATCACTGACGAAGGAATAATCTTACTCTTCAATCAATGGGTTAATCGCATTGATTCATCAAATACAATTAAACATCTTTTACTAAATTAGATCAATAACACCCAACATGTGATTAATCTCTTAATTCTATGATAATCCTATACCCAGCATACAAGATTTAATCACAAAATTAGCATTAAGATATGAAGATCCAATTCCTATCAAACTAAACACCCAACATGAAATAATTTGATAGACTCAACCATAACCATGAATTCCAGCAATTCGTTTGTTACCACAAATCAATTATAAAGACACCAACGAATTCATAAAAGAATAACAATATATCAATTAGGAAAATACCTCAAGGAGCTCTACTTGAAATCTTAACCCAAAGAATAGTGAAAATAAAGCAGATTATATATTGAGAATTGAAGGAAAGAATCAATATAAATGGGTCTCACAATTCAACTACAACCGTAGAAATTAATCTCACCGAAGGATTATGAGTTTAGCTACTCAATATTGAAGAAAACACCATAGAAACTTTTATTGAAAACATAAAAGAAAGAACAAAGTCTGAGTTCCAGCCCTCAAAACTTGGTTAGCATTCACCCTCCTCTAACTCAAAAAAAACCATAACTAAAAGAAAACAAAGTCAATCCATATTCCTATTTGGATATGGACTCCCGAATAGAAATAAACACTAACTAATTAAGTAAAACAAATCTGGAAAATAACATCTAAAATAAATAAATCCTATTTTGATACTACTTATTCAATTGACATAAAACTCTCGAATAGATAAAGCCGAAAAGCAATGGAGTTCGATTAGGAAAACGATTCTTCGCAGGAGCAGCAACTTCGACCTCGATTTTCTCCAAGATAGATTCTGAATTTGGGAAGGACTATAAAACACGAAAATGTAGCTTGATCTTTTAGCTTTCCAACTCCACTTGAATCACTCTAATCCGACGTTTTATGAAATAGTTATGGTCAAAATACGAAAATTGTCCAGAATTCTTCAATCCCATACAAAATCATCTTTTTGCAAATAAAGCCCAATTTGGCACCCGAATTACCTAATGCAATCAATTAGGTCCAAAATTAGTAGTATCAATGCCTAAAACACACAAAAATAACATTAACAATATGTAGAAATAACATCTCATCAATCAGGAGGAAACATCAATATATATATAAACATATGTTTTGAAATTCAAAAGCTTAAAAATGTCAATAACTATAAATAGGAAATGGAAGGTAAATATGTAAACACTTTAAGCAGACCCTCCAATTTTAACTATTTCCCAATAAAATCACTATGTATGGGCTCTCTCACTGTTCCTCCACATGCAATTCAAACACTAGAGGATGATCACTTCCCACCATTCTCATAATTGCTTCCCTTTGTATTTAGATTGCTTCTCAATGTGAGTTTTTTTTTACTTTTATTGTTATTTTTGGGTAGTTGTTCACTTTCTTCATGCAGCCAGGGAGTGAAGAGCCTTTTCTTTTTATTTTTTGGCTAAACGCATCAACAACTCTCTCTCTCCTTTCCAATTTCCACCTACTGTCCCCTTTGAAAAAGTGCACATCCTGACTCCCTCAATTCGACGTGGCAAGCGTAGATTAGCCTTGCAAGTGTTGACTTTTTCTTCTTATTCTTCCTTTGATTTTTCTGCAAATCTTCTGGTTTTTCTTTGCGAATTCTTTTTTTACCAAAATGATGAAATTTTCAACAATTCTTTAGATAAAGGTTAAATCATTGTCTTGTCGAAGGACTTAAAGAAGCAAAGTTTGTTACGTTTCGTGAATTTTTGGATATTTAGTCTATTTTCCGGAAATCTTTTTTGCAAAAATTCCTGAATTTTGTGGGAATACTCATGATTTTCTGGTAAAGAATTTCACCCATTTCTTTCATTTTCGTTTCCTTTCTCTTTTTCCAATAAAACAAAAAACAAAAGGAATCAAATGACATTCATACTAACTTTATAAAATCTATATATGTTTATTTTGGTTTTGAGAAAAAAAAAGATGGATTGATGAAGAAGACGATAGCAATCCAAATATGAAAAATTTAAGGGTTATGAAGAAATTATTTTGGGACTTTTTTTGTAACTTTTACCAATAGTGCCATGTGTAGTGCTATTACTGGGTTGACTTTTTGCATGGATAACACGTGGACAATTTTTCTTTACATGTAATGGCATGTGTATCTCATTCTCTTGGCTGAGAGCTGCGAATCAAGGAACTCTTGTCTTGAGATGCACCTTTCCAAAAGAGGAAGCAACGGGGACTTTTTGAAAGGATAGGTGACAGTAGGTGGAAATGTGGAAAGTGAGCGAGTTATTGATGCATTTAGCCTTATTTTTTTCATGTAACAATTCTTTATGCATATCTCCGATGCCACGTTAAAATTATCAAATTTGAATGCTTTTCTTTAGCTTGAATTGTAAGAATTACTGAATCATTAGTTCTTAACCATTTGGTTTCCAGGTTTGCATCAGTCAAACCATAATCTTTAGGATACTGGTTTGAGGCATGAATATTGGTGCCCACTGTTGCTATCCATGCGATGATGAATTTGAAGAATATGCCTTGGCTGGAAATTCAATATATGGGCACGGTATCTGTCTAAGAGTCTTTTGCCACCAGTTGCTCTTCATGGTAAGCCGCAAGCTTATGAAGTTTTTAGCAAAACCACTCTCAAATATCTTTACTTGTCTTCTAGGTTCTTATTCAGATTGTTCTAATATAGTAGAACAATACTTACGATTTCAACTGCATCGGTGAAACCTGTCTTTCAAATTGTTACCTAGCCAAGTGCAAGCTGGCTCCCTGTCTTTCTGATTCATTATATTGTGGTTTCATGGGTAGTGGGTCCTCAATCTATGGAAGCACTTTACCAAAAGGTTTGCTTGATGAACCTTTCTTTATATTTGCTTTACACACTTCGGTATGGAGACAGGGACCAATTTCAAATATGTAAATATATATTGATTGAAAAATTTGGTTCATCTAAATTACCATTATAAAATCAATATTCGTTCTGTGGATGTTTTACTACATTTTTTTAATCATGAACCATGATAAAAAAAAAATTCCAAACCCATTATGACGATACTTTTCAGAAAGCAGGTTCTTTTGATCAGGCTAAAGTCATTCCTGAAATTTCTGATTGTTAATCTAATTTTGATCCTTTTAGTTATCATTTTCAGCACAAGCAGTATATTATGATTTTCATAGACTTGAAAGTCAGCCAATGTCTCCAGCCAAAGGAGGAACTTTGACATCAACAAATGATGGCATTCAGTTACAAGAGGGTTCCACAAGTGATACTCTGTCCAGGCCAGTATCATTTAACGTGGATCAGATATATACTCATTTACAGCGTGATGGTTTAGTGTCTAGGAAGTCAATGACTCATTTACAAGAATAGTCACAGCCATTGAGAAGAAACATGAGCAGTTCTGGGCTGGAATCATCTGTCTTTGGTAAGAAATGGATTGCAGGTGATTCTGATGATGAAAATCAATTGAGTCATTCAGAGTCTCCAAAGAAATTTTTGGCAATGAATGTTGCACATGGACAGTGTTAAGTGCATCAATCTTCTGAAAATGGAGATATATGTCCTACATGTCTTGAAGGTAATGCCGTAATCTTGCATATGGATTCAGCGCACTACATTCAGTTAGTTGCTTATCATTGATGAAAATGTTCTTTTGAAGAATACAATAGAAAATCCCAACAAAAGGTTTTCATCATTTTCACCTCGTTTGTATCAATGAGTGGTTGGAAAGTAGAAGTTGCTCAGTATGTGGCGAGGTGCACATGGTTGCTTTTTATTATATACATTATGTGTGACGTGTCTATTGGTTCTGATATATATTTTGCGGAAAAAAATCCTCTGTTCCCAACCATGTCCCCAACCCTGTCCCCAACAATCAGAAATTGCCATGTGTTACTTTTAATGGAAAAAAACAGGAGAGAAAAATTAAATACTAATAAAACATGACACGTGACAGTTTTTTATTTGAGGACAGGGTTGGGGACAGAGGATTTTTTTCCATATTTTGCCAAGTCCTAGTTTCCTTGAAAGTGTTCAGTTATTCATTAAATAAAGAAATGCGTGAAATGTGAGATGATAATGCGATAAATTTGTAGGTGTCTATGGCCTTAACCCTGTCCATAAATTACGGCTAGGAAGATTTTTACTTCTATCTTAAGTTTTAACATCTGCATAAGGTTTTCTCGTCCTTACATATGTGTCTTTCTGGAATATTAGGAAATGGAGTTTTGTGAAAGCCCATGAGTTGTGTAGCTCGTTGCAGAATAACAGACCAAGAGTCGGCTGGGTAATCTGTAAATAAGCCGTTCTTATAAGCTTTCTCGGATAGAGAAAGCATTTCTCCATTTTGTAATTCTCCTCTCCTGAGCTTTCTTGTAATTTTCAACTAAACCTAGTCAAATACTTGTGTGCCATTTAGTGGGTGGAATATAACCGAATAGGATATAAAATTTTAAGGATTTTTTTTAAAAAAACACCTATCACATCCTATTATGCGAAGCAAACGGCACCTTGGATCTTTTGCTTTACAGAAACTAATGATCAATGTAAAGTCATATTTATCAATTGTAAAAATGCAATCTCTCGTTAATGATGCAAACTAATCTAAATTGGTTACTCTTTATGGCTCTACTTTAATTGGTTGCCCTTGTTTGTGAATAATCTTGTTATTCTCTGGATCAATATAATAGGCACAGGACACTGCAATATATTTTTGTCATTTTGTTTTTAGAAGTAAAGAGAGAGAGTTAGTTCAGAGAGTTCTGTTTATGAATAGGTTACAATTCCCTATGACAATTCCCTATGCTTTATAGCTAAAGAATGAGAATTATCTCAGATTCACAGTAAATGAACTTTTTGCAGGCTCAGTGGTTTCTTTTTTTTTTTTTTTTTTTTGATAAGGAAAGGAAAAGCCATCGAGGCTACACAACAACAGAACGGGGCAAGCTAACGCCCACTACATCCTCGAACATTATCTGGTTGATTCCAGGAATCGGAGAGTAGAAAATATGCCCCCCAATCGGTAAATTCGCCGCAAAATTCGTCATCATATCCGCACATCGGTTACTTTCCCTGTAAACATGATTTAAGCTTACATTCCAATCTCTAGCCAATAGACGCTTTATCTCCAGCAGAATGTTGATGTTATCATTCACATGATTTGCTTCTCTTGAAATAGCATCAAAAACCGCCTTGCTGTCCATCTCCACAACAAGATTACGATACCCATGCTCCCAAGCCAAAGTCAGACCTTCCCAAACCCCCCACAATTCCGCTTTCATTACTGAACAGACCCCTATGTTCCTTGCAAAACCCAGCTGCCATTTACCACAAAAATCCCTAATTAGACCTCCAGCAGAAGCAAATCTATACTCTCCCCTCACTGACCCATCCGTATTAAGAGTAACCCAATTTGGTTGGGTTGGGGGGGGGGGGGGAGTCCATCCTATGAGCTCCCAAGTCCGGCTTGGTCCATTCCCATAACTACACACATCAGTACCTCGATTCATAGACTCAGCTAAATCGAGGATATTCATGGCTACTGATTTGGGATTTCGAAATTTATTCTCAAACAGATTCCCATTCCTATCTTTCCAAATTAACCAGCAAGCAAACCCAAAAATAATACCCCAACTGATATCATCAGGCTCAGTGGTTTCTAATTTGCTATGTTATGTTCATTGAATGGAGACAGTCAGACAGATAGATCCACTTGGGCAACCATGTAAGGACTGGTCCCCTTCTTTGTGTTAGTTTCATGGCCATGACTGATATTAAACCAGAAAACCACCTAATCTATCAAAGCGGGGCAGTATTATCAGGTTTTTCCTTTAATGCACCATGCTATTTTAAATGCATTGTTGTGGTTATTATAGCTTTTTCTTTCTCTAGTTTTCAAACCGGTTTCATATTAATCATGGACTGATTTGAATTAAGTTTCCAAAGCTCTCAATTTCACTATTTTTTTAGGAGCATTTGTAAGTGCCAAAGTTCGAACCTGGATCACCCCATCCACTTTGTGGATGTACCACTTGGACAAGATCCAATTGGTCTCAATTTCACTATTAAGTCCCTTTCTTCTTCACAGGGGTCATATGAAAGGTTTTATTTTCGTTAGAAACTTCTCTCCCTATCCATTTTTATGCTTTCATGTGGTGCACATAACACTAAAAATACGCTATATGATTTTTAATGAAAATATAGTCACGAGTAAACTGTAAAACAACACCCTTTAAGGAAAAGGAAAGGAAAGTTTAAATATATGAAAATGAAATTTGCACTTGGCCATACAAGGTTATAGATTTCTATTCACCTATTGTAGCCATCGGTGTACTCTGTTTACTGCCGAAAACGTGTTCCCCTGTTTCAAATTTTTGAACTGCCCTGTACTTGTACCTGTGTGCTGCGTATAGAAAAATACAGAAATTTATTACACTTAGAACTGTAAGTAACCAGTAAAAATAATCAAATCTGCCGGTGTTTATATTCTGCGATAACCATGATGGCTTCTCTTTGTCGGGGTTCCCCGTTACCGACTTGATAATAGTGTTTAAAATGCTGGCTCCGAAGCAGCCAAAACCTCCGGCTATTGCAGCGTAAGCAGATCCTATACTCTTCATAGCATCTGGGGCTTCCTCATATAGAAATTCTAGTAACCCCACAATGCAAAATACTTCAGCTATACCAATCAAGCAGTACTGTATTAACAGCCAGTACGCGCTCAAGTCGCTCATTGGAGTCAAGAAACTAGCTTCATACCCATGTCTAATTGCATAATTTCTTCTGTAGGACTCAAAAATCGCAGCCCATGCAGCCGAAGCAATTGAAACTGCCAGGCCAATTCCTACCCTTTGAAGCTGAGAAGCACCATGAGGATGGCCTGTAACGCGACGGGATATTGGAACAAAGATGGAATAGTAAAGGGACAGTATAAGGAAAATGCTGAGGCCGGGAAAGACTGGCATGCACGTTACAGGAAGTTTGAGATGGCCCATATGTGTGTTCATGGTGTATGCTTGCTGTACTGAGAGAGTTAGGTACTCCGTTAGAACTAGATTAAGCATGATGGTGCAGGCTGACACTGGAATGAGTTTTATTAAAATTTTTACTTCCTCTACTTGAGTGACAGTGCAGAGCCTCCAAGGACTTGGATCAGTATCATCTTCTTTCAATTTGAGAGCTGCCTTGTCCAAACATCTGCAGTGGATCAAAGATAATGTAGTTGAGAACTGTCTCATACTCTCATAAGTTTGTTTTAATGCCTATAACGAGAGAAAAGAAGCAATCTTTTTTTTTTACCTGAAATCATCCGTGTGATCTATCTTTCCGCTGCCCTTTATAGCAGAATGTTTTCCAGAAACCTCGTAGAGGCCTATTTGCTCACTGCTAGAAAAACTTATGTTTCTCTTCCTGAAGGCAGCAACCAGAACTTGGGCAACTCTTGTCATAGGGCTGCCTCCTGGTAATCTGTGCCGATATAAAGGAGTGCCGATGAAGAACAGCATATTGGATATTCCCATAGCTATTGTCAATGAACCAAAAGCCGACCCCCATCCATGTTTCATTTGTATGTAGACAACCAAAGTAAAGGCCACTATTGCCCCAACGGTCACAGACAGATAGAAAAAGTTGAAGAATCTATCCAGGTGAGATTTGTAATTGGTACTTCTTTCATCAAACTGGTCAGCCCCAAAAGACGAAACACAAGGTCTTATACCAGCAGCTCCGAATGCGGTGATATAAAGAATTGTGTAGAGAAAGAGCATCTGCCATGATTTTGCAGGCTCACAGTTTCCCAGAAGCAAGGACAACTGATCACATTGATCCTGGTCTGGCATGAATACATCCACCGATGCAATTACTGTGATCCCTGTCAAGCCCTAGGTTGAAACAGTAAATCGTCATTATATAGTTCGTCTCCTGGAGTTCAAATCAAAATCTGGTTTGATATATGTTAACTTACTACAAGATAGATTGTTGTGAATATGGCTATTGTCCAATAGCGACCAAGATATGCATCAGCAAGGAATCCACCTAAGACAGAAGATGCTTGTGAAATCCCCAAGAAATTGTTAACTGCATTAGATGAACTCGAAAACGGCCGATGCATCACATAAAACATAAACGCCACCATGTTAACCGATAGACCAAAATAAGCCATCCTCTCAGCCATTTCATTCCCTGGATAAACAAAAACGATTCATGATTACTGGTCAATTGCTTCAAAATATTGATGATCATTTGCAAGAGTTCTAACCAAAAATGAAAAAAGCAGCAATCCATCCTCCGGTTTTTGAGAGATCTGCAATAGGTTTGCCATGGATGTTTACTGGTGTAGTTCCTCCAGTATAGCCACGTCCGAATGCCATTCGCCTATTATCCGACTCAATGAAATATATACTGAGTTTCTTGCTCCCGACTGACTCCCTCCCTTCCTCTGCTTCTACTCCATCAGGTGACTTCATCTGGCTGATATCCATCTTTCACTATGCAACCCAAAATGAATTTCTAATCACAATAACACATACAAAAAATAACCCACTGAGGTTTTACAATAGTTTCAAACCTTAATTATAAAAGGAAAAATGCCAACTAATCTATCATATTCTGATGGAGAATGCAATAAGCATGAAATATGAAGAGAATGCATAAAAGACTTCCCCTTGGAGTTTCATAAGAAAAAATTTCATTATACTGATGGTGTTTACATAATCACACAAATACAAGTAGAAGATTTTATCTTTTAAACTAATAGGGAGAGGGACAGTTAGCCAGTAATATGAAGCCAAAACAAGAGAAATAAAATAATGGAGAACTCATTAAAGGAACTTCAACCAACATATTAACACTTGCAAGAAAATAGGCTAATTGCAATAAATGAGAGACTGTTGTAAGCAAACAAAGAAAGAAAAATATGGGGTTTTGAATTAATGCCATCATTTTCAGTTGCATGATGCTGTTAAAGTGTTTAACACCACCCTAATTATGGCGTGTATGGTCTGATTCAGATCAGTTGAGAGAGTAATTAGTGATTATATTTGTATGTTTACTTGATCAAAGGGGCAGATGAGGTTCAGGAAATTGGGAATTTGTGTTGAGAATGTCACG